>JAQQPU010023087.1:0-13514 GCA_029168905.1 Artemia sp. Kazakhstan ARC1039 | reverse complement strand
CCCTGAGCCTTGGCTATTCTATTTTGTATATATTCACTGCATCCACCATCTTTACTAATAATACTACTGAGGTAAATCAAGTCTTCTTGTTACCCCATATTACCTCTTCGCTTTTATTTATTCCTAGGCTAAGTGAATTAGTCTTCATAACATTGATTTTAAATCCTCACGGCGTAATGCTCGACAACTGTCATCACCATGGCTTCAAATATCTTAAGCTTTCTTTGTAGAATTATTTTCAGATCCTTCCAAACTTTTTCAGCTGCAAAAAAAAATACCCTGAAGCTTGGCTATTCTATTTTGCTGTCATCACTGTGGCTTCAAATATCTTAATCTTGCTTCTATAGAGTTATTTTCAGAATCTTCCAAAGTTTTTCAACTGCAAAAAACACCCTATTTTATTTATTTTCACTGCATCCACCATCTTTACTAATAATACTACCGAGGTAAGTCAAGTCTTCTTGTAAACCCATATCTTGTTACCCCATTGATTTTAAATCCTCACGGCGAAATACTCGACAACTGTCATCACTGTGGCTTCAAATATCTTAATCTTGCTTTGTAGAATTATTTTCAGATTCATCCAAACTTCTTCCAAGACTAATGGAAATACTCGACAACTGTCATCACTGTGGCTTGAAAAATCTTAATCTTAGAATTTTTTTCAGATTCTTCCAAACTTTTTGAACTGCAAAAATACACCCCTGAGCCTTGGCTATTCTATTTTGTATATCTTCACTGCATCCACCATCTTTACTAATAATATTACCGAAGTAAGTCAAGCCTTCTTGTTACCCCATATCCCTTCTTTACATTCGTTTATTCCTAGGCTAAGTGGATTAGTCTTCTTAACATTGATTTTAAATCCTCATGGTGTAATGCTCGACAACTTTCATCACTGTGGCTTCAAATATCTTAAGCTTTCTTTGTAGAATTATTTTCAGATTCTTCCAAACTTTTTCAGCTACAAAAAAAACAACCCGAAGCTTGGCTATTCTATTTTGTATATCTTCACTGCATCCACCATTTTTACTAATAATACTACTGAGGTACGTCAAGTCTTCTTGTTACCCCATATCCCCTCTTCGCTTTCATTTATTCCTAGGCTAAGTTAATTAATCTTCTTAACATTGATTTTAAATCCCCCCAGCGTAATACTCGACAACTGTCATCACTGTGGCTTCAAATATCGTAATCTTTCTTTGTAGAATTATTTTCAGATTCTTCCAAACTTTTTTAACTGCAAAAAAACACCCTGAGCCTTGGCTTTTCTATTTTTGTATATCTTCACTGCATCTACCATCTTTACTAATAATACTACCAAGGTAAGTTAAGTCTTTTTGTTACCCCATATCCCCTCTTCGCTTTCATTTATTCCTAGGGTAAGTGAATTAGTCTTCTTAAGATTGATTTTAAATCCTCACGACGAAATACTCGACAACTGTCATCACTGTGGCTTCAAATATCTTAATCTTGCTTTGTAGAATTATTTTCAGATTCTTCCAAACTTTTTCAACTGCAAAAAAACACCCTAAGCCTTGGCTATTCTATTTTTATATCTTCACTGCATTCACCATCTTTGCTAATAATATTACCGAAGTAAGTCAAGTCTTCTTGTTACCCCATATCCCTTTTTTACATTCGTTTATTCCTAGGCTAAGTGGATTAGTCTTCTTAACATTGATTTTAAATCCTCATGGTGTATTTCGCCGTGAGGATTTAAAATAATTGTTAAGAAGACTAATTCACTTAGCCTAGAGCAAGATTAAGATCAGGGCTAAGATTCCTAGGCTAAGTGGATTAGTCTTCTTAACATTGATTTTAAATCCTCATGGTGTAATGCTCGACAACTGTCATCACTGTGGCTTCAAATATCTTCACTGCATCCACCATTTTTGATAATAATACTACTGAGGTACGTCAAGTCTTCTTGTTACCCCTTATCCCCTCTTCGCTTTCATTTATTCCTAGGCTAAGTGAATTAGTCTTCTTAACATTGATTTTAAATCCCCCCAGCGTAATACTCGACAACTGTCATCACTGTGGCTTCAAATATCTTAATCTTTCTTTGTAGAATTATTTTCAGATTCTTCCAAACTTTTTTAACTGCAAAAAAACACCCTGAGCCTTGGCTATTCTATTTTTGTATATCTTCACTGCATCCACCATCTTTACTAATAATACTACCAAGGTAAGTTAAGTCTTCTTGTTACCCCATATCCCCTCTTCGTTTTCATTTATTCCTAGGCTAAGTGAATTAGTCTTCTTAACATTGATTTTAAATCCTCACGACGAAATACTCGACAACTGTCATCACTGTGGCTTCATATATCTTAATCTTGCTTTGTAGAATTATTTTCAGATTCTTCCAAACTTTTTCAACTGCGAAAAAACACCCTAAGCCTTGGCTATTCTATTTTTATATCTTCACTGCATCCACCATCTTTATTAATAATACTACCGAGGTAAGTCAAGTCTTCTTGTTATCCCATATCCTCTCTTCGCTTTCATTTATTCCTAGGCTAAGTGAATTGGTGTTCTTAACATTGATTTTAAATCCTCACGGCGTAATACTCGACAACTGTCATAACTGTGGCTTCAAATATCTTAATCTTGCTCGGTAGAATTATTTTCAGATTCTTCCAAACTTTTTCAACTGCAAAAAAAAAACACCCTGTGCCTTGGCTATTCTACTTTGTATATCTTCATTGCATCCACCATCTTTACTAATAATGCTGCTGAGGTAAGTCAAGTCTTCTTGTTACCCCATATTCCCTCTTCACTTTCATTTATTCCTAGGTTAAGTGAATTACTCTTCTTAAAATTGATTTTAAATCCTTACGTCGTAATAAACGATAACTGTCATCACTGTGGCTTCAAATATCTTAATCCTGCTTTGTAGAATTATTTTTAAGATTCTTCCAATCCTTTTCAACTGCAAAAAAACACCCTGAGCCTCGGCTATTCTATTTTGTATATCTTTACTGCATCCACCATCTTTGCTAATAATGCTGCTGAGGTAAGTCAAGTCTTCTTGTTACCCCATATTCCCTCTTCGCTTTCATTTATTGCTAGGCTAAGTGAATTAGTCTTCTTAACATTGATTTCAAATCCTCACGGCGAAATATTCAACAACTGTCATCACTGTGGCTTCAAATATCTTAATCTTGCTTTGTAGAATTATATTTAGATTCTTCCAAACTTTTTCAACTGCAAAAAAAAAAAAACACCCTGAGCCTTGGCTATTCTATTTTGTATATCATCACTGCATCCACCATTTTTACCAATAATACTACCGAGGTAAGTTAAGTCTTCTTGTTATCCCATATCCCCTCTTCGCTTCCATTTATTCCTAGGCTAAGTGAATTGGTTTCCTTAACATTGATTTTAATTCCTCAAGGCGTAATACTCGACATCTGTCATCACTGTGGCTTCAAATATCTTAATCTTGCTCTGTATTATTATTTTCAGATTCTTCCAAACTTTTTCAACTGCAAAAAAAAAACCCTGAGCCTTGGCTATTCTATTTTGTATATCTTCGCTGCATCCACCATCTGCATCCACCATCTTTAATCTTCCTTAGCAATTTTTTACTTGTACATAGCTTTAATCCTTTTAATTCATTTATCTGATGTGTCATACAAGAATAGGACCTTCACTAAAGCTCTTGTATCGGAAAATCAAATACCTGTTCATAATCTGCAAAGCTTAGGACTAAAAGAGTCTGATGATTCAGGCACTTCTGAATTATTAATCTAAGGGTGAAAATTTGCTCTACACTTCCTCTCCCTTTCTTAAAGCCACACTGTTCTTCTCCTGAAATTAATTAAAAAAAACTTTTTTCACAAAATAAGTTTTTCAAAGAAAAATAAAGAACTCGATTAAACCGAAATGAGCAAAAATAAAATCAAATAACCTACCAATCGTAAAACTACCATAAATCAGCACGGATAAATAAGTGAAACCCAAAACGAGCTGAAATTACAATAAATAACTGAGTCAAACTCAAATGAGCAGAAATTAATATTAGTAGGGCTCTAAACCCCTATGCCTTCCCAAGGTTAAATCATAATTTGCATTTTACTGAAAAAAATACAAATGAATCTGCGTTGTGAGTTTAATATACATATGCTGATATCTACTCCTTAAAATGTTAATAATATTTGATTTGTTAAAGTTATAAAAGTGAAAACATTTAAAATTTATTTTAAATGTAGCTGCGCTCTGATCACTTTGACTCTTAAAAAGGCACTAGAACTTCTGATTACCAATCCAATGAGTCCCCTCCGAAGCATATACCACCACCCTTTCTATAAGTACCTTGTATGTCCCTAGGGAATAACTTACCTAATCTCCTAATTTTGATTGGGGGTGTTAAGGGAAATGATGAGAGTGTAGGGGGGGGGGTGGTTGCTGTCAAATCACTACGACACTTAAAAAGGGCACTATAACTTCCAAATTCAAATAAAATAAGCCCGATCTGAAGTTTATACGACCGCCCATTTCATAAAACCTTATATGCCCTCTTGGCATAACTTACAACCCAATCCCGAGGGTGCTGAGGGGTTGTGTCAACCCTAGAGGCATTATATGTTCTTTGGACTATTTTAAACAAAATCGCTATTTCATAATTTCAATCAGATGCGTTTGGTGAAAAGAGGGGATGTCGGGGAGTGGGGTTGGCTAAATACCCTCTATCACTTTTGACGCTTAAAAAGTAACTAAAACTTCCGATGTTCAACCAAATGAGCCTCTTTAAAAGTTAAACTACCATCCCTTCCATAAAAATCTTAAATGCCCCGTGGCATAACTTACAACTAGGCTCTGGTGGTTTGCATCAACCCCAAAAGCCTTGTTTTGTTATCTTTGGACTATTTTGAATAAATGACTATCTAAAAATTTTTATTCGATATATTTCGGGAAACACAACGTGTTGGGGGGGGGGGGGGAGGGTAGCTGCCTTCTGATCACTCTGACTCTTAAATAGGGCACTAAAAATTAAAGATTACCAATCCAATGAGTCCCCTTTGAATTATATGCAAATACCCTTTCTATAAAACCTTATGCTTCCCCGGGGTATAACTTACAGCCCTTGCCCTGAGAGCTGTGGGGGCAGGGTTGTCTTCCTCAGACACATAATTTCCGGATCCTTCAACTAAAACGAACAAAATTGCTATCTCCAAATTTTGATTGTATGTCTTTGGGGAAATGATGAGCGTGGGGGAGGGGCTGATTGCTCTCAAATCACTTTGACTCTTAAAGAGGGGACTGTAACTTTCAATTTCAAATCAAATGAGCCCTATCTGAAGTTTATGTGATCACCCATTCCATAAAAATCTTATATGACCCCAGGGCAGGACTTACAACCGCATCCCCAGGGCACTGGGGGGTTGTGTCAACCCTAGAGGCATTGTTCTATGTTCTGTGGACTAATTTGAGCAAATTACTGTCTCACAATTTTCATCAGGCTCGTTTGGTGAAGAGGGGTAGTCGGGGGGGGGGTCTAGCTGCCTTACCTCACTTTTGAATTTTAAAGGGGAAGTAGAACTTCCAATTTTTAACCAAAGGAGCCTCATCTAAAGCTTATACAGCCACCCCTTCCATTAAAACCTTAAATACCTCCTGGGCATAGCTTACAACCCTTGCCCTCTGGCGCTGGGTTTTTTTTCAACCCCAAAAGCCTTGTTATATAATATTTAGACTATTTTGAATAAAATGGCCATCTCAAAATTTCTATCAGATGCATTTTGAGACAATACCACGTGTGTGTGTGTGGAGGGGGTAGCTGCCCTCCGATCACTTTGACTCTTGAAAAGAACACTAGAGCTTCTGATTAACAATCCAATGAGCCCCCTCCGAAGTTTATGTGGCCATGCTTTCTATAAGAACCTTATATGCCTCCAGGGCTTAACTTACAACCCTTGCCCTGAGGGCTGGGGGGATTTGTTATCCTTAAAGACATAATTTCCGGATCTTTCAAATACGTTGAACAAAATGGCTCTCTCAAAATTTTGATCGGAAGTACTTGGGGAAATGATGGGCGTGAGGTGGTCATTTGCCCTCTGATCACTTGCGACTAATGAAAAGAGCACTAGTCCTTTCAATTTTCAATCGAAAGAAACCTTTTTGAAGTTTCTATGATAACACTTTCTATAAAAAACTTTATATGCCCCAAGGGCATAACTTACAACCCTTGTCCTTACGGCTCTGGGGGGGGGGGGGTATCATCCTCAAAGACATAATTTTCAGACCTTTCAACCACGTTGAACAAAATGGCTATATCAAAATGTTGATCGGAAGTGTTTGGGGAAATGATGGCCGTGGGGGGGGGGGGGGTTATTCACCTTCGGATCACATTCGACTATTAAATAGGGCACTAGCCGTTTTAATTTCCAATCGAGTGAGCCCTTTTTGAAGTTTTTACGAGTGATAGAAACTGTAACGATTAAAGAAACTACGAAGAAGTCGTAGAAACTGAAAACGATGCCTTATATGAAGCTTCTCAAGCCAGAAACTCGATGCATTTGGTAGGAACTTTGCCTTGGGATTTGCTAAGAAACTACAAAGCTTCAAGTTTCTGTGTTGCTTAGTAATATGGCACGAGATCCTGCACAAAACAAATATGGTGAGTTTGTCGTTGCAAAAGTCACGAATGATTTGCAAAGTTCGATGGATCTAATAAAAAATGTGCAGTTATTTCTAACCAAGACGAGATCTGATAAAGGAGTAAACAACGTGATCACCGATACTAAGGAACTTGCAGAAAAAAATTGGTATTGTCCCTGAGTTTGAAAAAGAAACCACAGTCCGCCGAAGGAAAATAAAAAAAATAA
Source organism: Artemia sp. Kazakhstan ARC1039 (assembly GCA_029168905.1). Classification (NCBI taxonomy): domain Eukaryota; kingdom Metazoa; phylum Arthropoda; class Branchiopoda; order Anostraca; family Artemiidae; genus Artemia; species Artemia sp. Kazakhstan ARC1039. The sequence continues at coordinate 6,681 of JAQQPU010023087.1, read as the reverse complement.
AAAACAATTTTCTTGCGAGGGGGAAGATGAAACTGCAAATTCTGGAGAACATTCATTTAAGGTGAATTTCTTCTTTGTCGTGCTAGACACTGCAATATCCTCAATAAAGGAGAGATTTGAGCTAATGGAAACCATAGTGAAAGTTTTCCATTTCTCTACGACATTCAAAGATTGCAGAATTTGGCGGACAAAGAAGAACTGAAGAAAGCCTGTAAATATTTTCAAATCGCTTTTGAGTGAAGGAGAAGACTGCAATGTGAAAAGCGACGAGTTGTTTGAGGAGTTAAAAATTTTCGCAAAAATGCTGCCCTCTAAGAGGCCCCCAGCTCAAGCTTCGTCATATACGCTTCCAGTATCAGTTGTCAGTGGCGAAAGGAGTTTTTCCAAGTTAACGTTAATAAAAACTTACCTAAGATCTACGTTGAGTCAAGATCGACTGAGTGGGCTTGAAACCATGGTCATTGAAAATGACGTGCTAAGTGAATTCAATACGGATAGACTGCTCAATGAGTTTACAAACATGAAAGCAAGATTTTTTTTTTCATTATAAAAAGTTGTTGGCTATGCTGAACTGTTTTATAAGTAGCATGCTCAACCGATAAATTCTGAATCATATTTTAACTCCCAATTTTTAATATATCACCTTGCTGTTTATTGACACATTCCATTTTAATATTTAAGTTAGAATTACACTACACAATAAAAGTTTATTTGTCTTAATTCATAAAAATTGACAGAAGTAACAGCACTCCCATCTTTTTAAGAAAGGGTTGACGGTGAGGTGTGAGGGGTGAAGAGTTGTTTACTCTTAAAGGGGTCAATAGCCGCTAACGTACTCAAGTCTCTCACATTGAAACTTCTGCTTCACGTAAGGTTTAAGATGCCTGCTTTGTTTTTGAAGGAACCACGTGCCTACTTTTGCCCTTCAGCTTGTTATAGGTGCAAATCAGATCTAAGTTTTCTATTCTAGCAGAATCATTACCCAATTTTTTCATACGCACCGCAAGAAGGAAGTTATGAGCTTCCCAAAACTTTCAAAATTCTCAACCTTTCAATTTTATGGACTAATTTTTATATAAATAACTGATGCAGAAAATTTCAACTCTGTTTCTCTGGAAATTGATTTTCTTGTCACAGGAGAACTTTTTAATATCACTATTATGAAAGGAGCAAAGAAAAGCCCAAAGTTTCCTTTGCACTGACAAAACTTTTACAGCTTAAGAGGGACATGTGATTCCATTCGACTATATCTGTCTTAAACACAGAAAATGAAATGACAAACTCACATTGGTCACAAACAAAAATGCCCTATAAAAGTAGACTATAGCTCTTCCTGGCCAGTTAGAAAATGTTCCATGTTTGGATCTTTAAATTGTTTTATTCATTATTCAAGGAAATGGGCTAGGGAGTTGTCACACATCTTAAACACTTTAAGGTTTTAATATAGCTACAGTTTGAAGCTACTCACTGCTTTCTTGGTTGAAGATTTCCACTCAAACGCAGAAAGCCGGTTCACACAAACGAAAGCTTGGTAGATCAACATTGGAACCTCTCCAACATCAAATACAAAGCTCCACATCAGTCAAGCTACATATAATGAATTTTTATAAGAACCACAGAGGTGGGAATCTTCCTACCTCCTCGAAATAAACTGAGATCACCATAAGAAGAAAAAAAAAACAGGACGAAACCAAAGTGTTGCTTCCACAACACAACAAAGAAAAATGTGAGTTAGCGTTTTTCTATAGGAATTTAAGCACACATAACAAAAAGATTCAGAGAATTCAAGTAAGCATTCTAGAAAGTTCTTGATTAAGTAATAATTATCAGAGAAATTCTATGGTTAGATTTTAGGAAATTGAAATTAAATTTTGGAAATTCTCAGAAGAATTTCCTTTGCAACTCAAGCAATGGCAATACATCTTTGCCATCTATTTTTAAGTAAATAAGAGGGCATCGCGTATCGAAACTTTCATTCAAGTGCGTATCATTTCCGATACAAAAAAAAACAGCCTATGATCTACTGATCTTCCTGTTAACCTTGCGAATTGTAGTAGAAAGTTATTTTATACTCTTATTGTGTAGCCTTAGCTCCCATAGTATATTTAGTTAATTTTTGTTTTACTTGGAATCGAGTAAAAAAAAAAAATATTTTCCTGAAGATGTTTCCTTTAACTGGTATCCATTTCCCTTGGGGAGGCACTATTGAACCAGTATCAGAGGAATAAGGAATCTAACCTTTCCTTGGTTTATAGAATGTAAAATGTAAACCTTTGGACATGTTAACTCTCCAAACACCAAAACTTAGCGTTCCAGAGACATTTAACGGGAAATATTGTAATGAAAGCTAATAAAATCAAGTGCAGCATTTATTTTTCATACGATCAATTTTTTACAGCTCTGTTAAATTTAATCCTTTCCTTTGGCATAATTTTTACCTTTTTTAAATTAAGATCAAACTAAAGACTGGGTTACGTTGACATATTCACAAATAATGGTATGGAGGTCATCCCGATGAGTGCCTTGAAAGACTTTCCCAGGGGAAATTTTGAATGAATCATATCCCAAGTAGAGGCTGTCGCCTAATCTCCCCAAAAAGTTGGCTATATTTGAATTTTCTGCCTAAAACTGTAGCTGTGATTGTTGATCAATCGACAACAAAGATTGTCAGTAAATTGATACTTCTTATCTATGGACATGGTTACTTAAAACACAAACAATTGTTTTAGTTTAATGGGTGATTGATTCGAGTAATAAACTTGTTAAATATAATAAGCTCGTGCATCGCCTTTTCCCTGAAAACGAATAACATGAAAACGAATTGTGATATTTATCTGACTTATAAAAAAAAGTCACAAATGGTTCTCCAGTCCCGGTATGATCCATGGAACTTGAAGGTTGTAAGAATAGTTTCTCAATAGTTTGAAATTGAATGGTTATCTCAGAATTTTCATCCTATAGTATAGTAGCGTAATTTCGTCAAAATCCTGAGGGAGGGAGCAAAGTTGTAGCCAATTTTCCCAAATCCAGTGAAAATGACAGTGAAAAATAAAAAAATAACCATATAGTACCAGAAAGGCAAATATATACTAAAGAAAACTGACCTCGTCTGATACTTGAATTATGCAGGCTTATCTTAATTTTGCCAAGATTTTTGAAGAAACTAAATTTCAGGTGGGTGGGGGGGAGGGGGTCAAACTAGGGTTTGAGGGGAGGGCAAATTGGGGTCTGGAAGGGGCAGTTGCTCCCACCCACCCGCCCTATAGCACATTTTCCCCCCGCCATAGCCAGGGGCCTCCCGGGGCTCATTTAAGGGGGGGGGGGGCAATCTTCGTAAATTTTACCGAATCGCTACCAGATTTATGCCGAAAATTTTGCCTTCGGCGACAATTTTACCCAATGCCAATAAAGTTGGGGGGGGGGCCCCCCCCCCCCCCCCCCCTTGGGATGCCCCTGGCTATAGCATAGTGGCTTAAACAGAGCTTAAATTTTTAAGTTTCAGCAGAAAATGGCAGAAATCTGCCTTTTCCAACATAAATCTGTTTTTTTTACATTTAAAGGTATATAGAAATATTTTCCACTGAAATGTGTCTAATTTAGATTTTCTATAACGACTAGTTTGATACGAGCACCCCTGAGAAAATCAAACAAAAAAGCAAATAAACTCGTATCCATGGCCATCCTTATTAGGGAAGATAGAAATTGCTACTGCTATTACAATACGAATTTTCATTTGCTTTTTGATTGATTTGGACAAGATTGATTTTTTTTTGATTGATTGATTGATTGGCTTTCATCAAGTTACTAGTTTTTTTCGAAAATGAAGCTTCATAAAGCACATAGATACACTTACGTAGGGATAGAACTGTTACTTCGCCTGATTTTTACGATTGATTCATAATTCCGTATGATTTTTGTTAAGTTTGCCTTTTTGAAGTATGATTTAACGAACATGGACCCCCCCCCAAAAAAAAAAGAATCCATATTGTGTCAGGTTAAATTATATCTATTTAACTGAATATTAGTCTTTGAAGAATCACTTCGCTTTCAATTCTGTTGTGTCAACGGTGTGTAATAAATGCATTTTGCATATATATGCAGGGTACTTGCATGATAAGCCCACTAGCGCTCAAGTTGTTCATTCATTGACGAATTATAGAACCGATTTTTATTCGTTAGTTTCTTTCAGCAGAGCGTGAGACAAGACCAAGAGAAGTGACAGAATAGGTGGAAAATATATAATTTGGGCTACATATTTGCACATGGGGGGGGGCAAAGTGTTTGGATAGTGTGAAGTTAGAAAGCAATACTTACTACATAAAATGCAGAATAATTGTACCTAACACATTAGTCATACATATCCGCTATACTTTACCTCCTCTCCCCCTTAATGTGCAAATATATAGCCCAAATTTGTTTCTAAAGTATTATATTTTTATCTTACTTTGGTATATTTCGTTAGGATTGAGGGTCAGAGAAACATATTAGAAGAATATAAGGTAGTGGGTATATCTACAAGTACCATATGCACCACTATCCAGTCCATTTTCTTTATCTGTCTTTTTCCAATTTTGTATTGACTGTTTGAGAAGTCTTGTCCACAGACAAGCAACAAATTATGAGTCTTTGATTTCTTGCTAACGCTCCACTAGCTATGATTCTTTCGCGTGGGAGATTTGAATAGTATAAAGGATCAGCTGCCCAAGAGTTTACTTAGCTATTCAATTGCAAATTTACCTGAGGATTTCTTTTCTTCTCTCCCCTCCTCATCTACTTGCCTATTGAATGTCTTTGCTGAAAACAGGTGTCCCCTCCAAGATTTCATTCAACACTAGACAGGTGCAACCTTTCCTCAAGTTTCTAAGTAGAGGAAAGTCTCTTAGAATATCGTAAATTAAATTTTAATGCAAAGTTGCGTTTTCTGCCCAAATGAAAGTTGATATCGATGATTACCTTTTCAAAGGCATTAAAATCGTTGCTAATTCAAATATACTTCTTCATGGAAATTTTGGCTCTTAAGTAACTAGATTCTGAATAAAAAGTTTCGTAAATGTTCTCCTATTGATTGATGCTTTTTTAAGCTTCTGTTTCTGTAATTGGAAATGCTTTTAGCATCTTATTTTTGTAACTGAAATGAAAGGACGGTCAAGATGGCTAGGCCATGTTTTAAATAAGGGGGGATGTCATAAAAGATAATTTGAATGAAGATGGAACTTCAGGGAGGGAGTAAAGTGTGAAGCTTTGAATGAGGTGATTGCCACCACGATTTTTTTTTACCAACAAATTGTGGGGGTCGAGTATTTGCAGCTGTATTGACCTCAGGTACCGTAATCGGTTGTTAGGACTAGTAACAGGCAGGTGTGTCCCGAGACTCATTTCATTGTAGGGGTGACCTTCCCCTACCGGGGAATTTTACCGAATCGCTACCTGATTTAAGCCGAACTTTCTGCAGAAATCAAGAATTTTGCTAAATTTCGGGCAATTTTGCAAAATTTTTGCCTAAATTTTCGCTTTTGGCGAAAATTTTACCAAATGCCAAAGACATTGGAAAGCGGCGCGCCCCTCTCAGCCCCCTCCCTCGGGACGCCCCTGGTAGCAGGAGTAGTAATGCATTCAGTAGTAGTAAGGCATACGAGGCTGAATATCAGTCAATATTCTATTCTTAAGAAAAATATAAATATAAATAAATTTAAAAAACAATTGAGGATTTTCCTGGTGAGAATCATTATGTGGATGCGTTCCTATTGGCTGCCATCATTACTGGTTACTTAGATTTGATTACTACTCCATGTGACTAAATGCAATTACACCTTTAATGTTAAGAATTAATCTTACTAGAAAATAAAATTCATTTTCTTCCCATTATTTATCACAAACAACCAAATTTTATGGCGGACGTTTATTAGTTTTAAAGAAGATGATAAAAGAAGCGGGGGGAGGGGGCTAATCATAACTAAATTGTAAGGACTACTGAACTCGCTCGGCTAAATTAATTAATTTAATTCCAAACTTCATATTCATATTCTGTACAAGAGAGAATATACAAATACTGTTGAACAAAAATATAGTCTTAAATCACCGAAAAATAGTGTCTATTCCCTATCCCTGATATGTAAACAAAATCATATTAATAGACCAACGTAAATGCTGAATACGCATGACACGCGAATGCGGAAAAAGCGAGGAATTTTTCATACGAACAGAATTGCAACTTCAGTGCTAGACATTTGTAAGATATGCAGTGGTCAAGCAAGGTAATTCAGTGTGTTGTGCTCTTTAGTTTCACTCTCAGTTTTTTTTCTTCTTCCACTTTCCGGATCCAGTAGAATTGAAGGTATGGGGCATTAGAATAGGAATAAATTGTGGTCGTGGATACCCCTGATTCTACATCTTCCAAGATTAGCGTAGTGACTTGGTCAAATATCTAATCTGCTCAGTAGGATGATGACATAAGTCTATTGGTGTATGTCGAGAGTGGGAGGGCACACCTGTAGTAAATATCACCAACAACATGGGGTGTGTAAGATTACACAGCGAATCGAGCTTAGAATGCGATTAAATAAATAGGTTTGCGTTGTGCAGATGATTTCTTTAATTTAAAGAGGCAGTTTGTATGTAGGGGATATACTGCCCAAAAATGTTACACACCCCAAAACAAGATGCTGTTTAAGAGGCTGTATC
>JAQQPU010023086.1:0-13514 GCA_029168905.1 Artemia sp. Kazakhstan ARC1039 | reverse complement strand
ATGTATTGGAATAAATTAATTTAAAATTAGTTTCTTCAAAATTAGTGTTCCAACGTTGAAGCCAAGTTTCGTGTCCAAGAGAAATCTGACTTGTCTACCCGTGAAAAGATCTGATATCGCTTATGATTCTGTCTGCAAAAACGTTCTCCGGAGCACTCGCACCCCGGTCCGGGTTTTTATAATGGGTGAGATAGGGAATGATCATACTGGATAATTATATGAACTGTGCTGCAGATGGTCCAACGATTGGTGGGAGGCTAAGTGACAATTTGGCACATGCAGATGGTACTGTGAAAATTCTTAGCCTAAAACACCTTGTTCAAGCAAAAATTGATGAACTCATGTCAGCAACTCTAACCTTTGGGGTGATCATTAATAGTGGGGTCGTTAAGTATAAGAATCGTGCACTTCTGGCAAAAAGCACGAAAGTTAGTGAAATACAGATTAAAGCACGGGGAATCAAATGGTGACGGAAAGCACGTCGAGTGGGCGCTCTGAAGCACGTTAACAAGCGCCCGAAGCGCTTTAAAATGCACAAGTATACCAGCATCTCTACAGAAACATCAAAACCTCTGAATATATATTTTAAGGTATGGTGATCTTAATGGCGCTTATAATAAGTAAAAGATCGCTCTGAAGCGCGCAATAGAGCACTAAAAATGCGCGTAAAGCGCCAAGCACCTATTACATATAATACCAAAACAGGCAAAAACACAGTTTATAGTGTTAGAAGTCCGAAGATAAGAAGAAGGAGCTCGAGTCTGTGCGTCAAAACGCAAATTTGCGCACTCAAAAGCGCGCAAAAAGCGTAAAACAGACGGAAAGTTTGAAGAAACTCCAGAAAACGTGGCAAGGTTGCACAAAGTATTGTGAACCCAATAACCACAGGTAGAAAGTTGGGCAATCGCTCTATTGTACCTTTTCAATCGCTTAAAAGAGCGCTAAAAGCACAAAATTTATCTGCTTGTTACGGAAAGCTCAGATTTGGCAGAAACACGATTTGGAGTACCGAGAGTCGAGTAATGTTAAAAAGAAAATGTATTTCTAAGCCAAAGTCTGGTTCTGGCAAGTCTTAATGCCCATTTCAAGTGCAAAGACAGAAAAATTTACAAAACATTGTTTTCTTAAAACAATCGATAACTCGAAATGACATCGAACATGCAATACGAAGCGCGATTTAATGCGTCCAGCAGAGACGACGACGCTTAATCACACTAAGGGAATAAAGGGTTTTGGACACACATAGAGACCTACATTGCAATTGTTCGAAGATTTGCAACCAAAAAACTCATTCCCGTTTCCTACTTTAGCTAACTTGTCTTAATTGTCATTGTTATTGAAAAATGGAAAACAAATAAGGCAATAATTATCATATAATTTGGAACTTCACTGAGATGTTAGATCCCATGTTGAATAACTAGGATTCTAAACTAGGTTTAACCCTTAAAAGGAACATCAAATTACATAATACATAAAATATCATTACACTTGGCAAGAACCGTGGCAATAATATAACTCAGTGCACTCATGTGAGCTGCTTTTGCAGTTGCAGCGCCCAGAGCATTATTTTTTGCAACTACATCGTATAAGCTCTCGACAGGTGACAGAAGCTTGGGGTAGGGTTGACCACTGAGTAGCCCAAAGCCCATTGCTAGTCTATTCCCATCCGTATTCGTTGGGGTTCTTTTCGGGAATAATAGCAAGATGAGAACTGGACCATACCTGGGCTTGAATATAAGCGCACCGAATATGCTGGTTTAGCGCATCCTGGGTGGGCAGAAATCTGTCCATGGATGACCCTTATTTTGTGAACGGATACTTCCTCAACTTGTTTACCAACTCTTCCCTACTGGATCTGTCATATACAAGCACAATGAACTTTACAATCTGTGCGAAGTCGTTTTCAGGGAGCTATTGAAGATGATAAGACAGGCGATTGAAGATTAGTTTTATGGCACTGTGCGCTTCCCATGCTTTCCAAAATTCTTCTTCGCCATGCCACAGGAATACGGACACAGTGACACAGCTACTTCGAGCATGAAAAAAAAACCGTGACAGCACCTTTTCTTTACCAAGTGCAGTTGCTATGTCGTGAACAGCAATGTAGCAGAAACTGCTTCCTTGGCCGTAGGCAACGAACAGTTGATCAACCCCAATAAGAAATTTTCTTTGCGATAAGCAGAACAACTACATTTGAATGAACCGTTCTGATAGTGGTGAAGTTCATGTTGCACTGCGCTTGATGAAGGCAGCGGAGGCCTATCCTGCTGGCGTTCTTCTCGTTGTTGCTAGGATCAATTCCAGCCAAGTCAGTTGGAACTGTACTTATTGCAATATCACCAGAATTCACGACAACTGTATGATTAGTAGCAGTGTCGCTTATCTTTTTTGCCATGAACTTGAATAGGCTGAGCTTGTTGTCTGAACACGGAACGAAACTAGTCCTGATTTTGGAATCCGCATTTTTTCTTCAGCCTTTAACCGATACATAGCCTTGCAGCGCTTTTCACGTGTAGAAGTTTTCAAACTGTCGGACTTATAAACGCCAAAGATGACGTCAACTCGCTGTGTTTCACATGTGAACTGCTTATGAAGGTATTGGCAGATTTCATATGTAACATATTTCCCCAACGTCTTGCCTCTTTGGCTTTTTAAGGTGACTAGAACAGCACCATCAAAAACCTAGGAATCGACGTAAGGTTTCTTGGTCACAACTTCAGAAGAATAAGCTGGGAGGAGAGTTACATTATCAGACTTCGTTCCGAATATCAGATTACCCTGGTCAGAGATTGAAGAAAAGAAAGGCTAGTTCTCGTGTTTGAAAACCCCTTCCAAGTAAGCGCCATTGGTATTGCAGCCAATACAGAGTTTGGCAAATAGGGCCGAATCTGACTTGGCCATCTGAAGAATCGATTTCGACATCGGTATCGATGATGGAATGGAAGTTAAAATTAATGGCATCTTTTTTTTGACGTATCTGTGAATGAATATGCTTTGTACGTTTTATAAAACGCTCATCCGTGAAAGTTTCATTCCGGGATTAGCCAATAATTTCCAGATTGCGGTAACTACTGATGGAACGACAATGGGGTACTCTCCTGGAGTCAATGGAAACAAGACTGTTATATATACTTTCGAAAGGATTACCACAATCTATTAGGGTATTTAGCCTACAAGGTTTTTAGTGTTTGTCTGGAACCTTTTCTGAAATGCCGAGCCGATTTTGTGATGATCTGCAGTCCGCTGTTCCTTCGCATTCCGGAACTTCAGTTCTTTTCGGAAAACATAACTTTTGATGCTTTTGTTTTCAGACTAGCCAACTTGCGCTTTTTTAGTGCTTCGGGTGCTTTACAGGGAGCTATAGAGCAATAGCTCGACTTCATACCGATCACCATTTGGTTCCCCGTATTTCATACTCTATTTTGAGTTTTTCCGAAGTTTCTCAAAACGTTCCATCAGTTTTGCGTTTTTTGCATGCTAAGCGCAATAATACGCGCTTGGACAGCCAAACTTGAGCTGCGTCTTTTAATAGTCGAACCTCTGGTACTCTAAACTATTTTTTGTCAGTTTTTGTATTCCAGGAATAGGCACTTCCATTTTGCGCCTTATGTGCTTTTTTTAGTGCTCTATTGCACGCTTTAGAGCAACCCTTTGCTTTTTATTAAGTTATCGTCGGAATCTCATTGTCAGAAGTTTTGATGCGTCTGTTGAGAGACTGGTAAACTTGTGCTTTTTTTTACTGCTTCGTGTGCTCGTAAAGGTGGTTTCGACCGTCCCCTCGACGTGCTTCCCGTCACAATTGGATTTCCCGTGCTTGAATCTATATATCCACCAATTTTGGTGCTTTTTGCCAGAAGTGCACGATTCTAGAGCCAAAATTAAGGTCATGCGGGTATTTAGAGCCCCTGTACTCCGAACTCTAAAGATAAAGATTAAGGGAAGCCAGTTGAATACTGCGATTTTTTAGTTTGAGTTGCCAGTCTCAATGCTCCTAATAATTACTGCTCAAAATTGATAAGGCGTAGACTTTACTTGACTAGATGGAGCATCAAGGGCCTACTAACAATCAGGAAAAGTAAAGCACTATCGATGTCTTTGAAGGTCTGTCTCTTCGACTCTTTCGCTCTCTAATGATCCCCATTGCTTTAAGTGAAATCTGGCAGATGATTAACGAAGAGCCTCCGCATTTTAGACTAAATGACTCTAGTGCATAGCGGGGTCAAGGGTGGGTCCAGGTTTTTTTTTCGGGGGGTGGGGTTACTAATTTTTGACTTTTTCGGGGGGGGGTTACTAATTTTTGACTCAGTTTTAGACTAATTTTACTGATTTTTACCTAGGTTTTACTAATTTTCGACTTATTTTTGACTCGGTCAAAAATTTCAGGGGGGGGGGGGGGTTCAAACAGGGTAACTCCCCCCCCTGGATACGGCCTTGGCGGAGATTACCTAAGTTGACTCAGTATCGAATGAAGAACTTCGTAACTCCTCTGTTACTTCTGCATCATCATGGACAGGATCAAAAATCAACAGCTCCGCTGACTTGGTCACGTTCAACGAATGTACACATTCACCTACATAAATCTTAATGATAGCGGCACTATTTACCTCTCTCTCCCTGCAACAAAGAACCAACAACAAAGACGTAAACTAAAAATATTCCCGAGAATCAAAAAGGATTGTATATCAGTTTCCACCCTTCTCCCTTCCCAAAAATATATTCTATATGAATCTGAAGACTTAATGTGAATTGGGATATTTTGGCATTAAAACACACTCTTTGAAGCGTAAATTAGAGGCCAAAGGCCTCAACCGAGTCCGTTGATTTTGAATTGATTATCAAGTATTTTGCAGTAGGCATCAAGACATGGCTAATTGTAGAAAAAAGCCAAGACAGATGGTCCAAGTAATTGACAGGCAAAAATGTGTAAATGACACGGGTAAATGGTGGGAGTAAGTATGACTCTCTTATTGGACAAGTATACATCACTAAACATGATTCATAGAAATGTAAAATGAATTAACTTAATTAAATCAAGTATTAATATAAATATCCATATTAATCATTCATTTTGCCAAGCCTAGGTGACTTTGTAGGAACGAAGGGGCCACAACGTGGCATTACTTCATATGCAACTAGGAAGCTCAATATATGATTTTTGGATACTTTTAAATCGATTGGTTATCTCAGAATTTCAAATTAATAGTACAAGGTCCTCTCCTGGGTTAAATCGTATTATGATGCCACAAACACAAAATGGTAGAAAACACCTCTGTGGTATTATCTTTTAGGTAACTTAAAAAGGGCACTAGAACTTTTAATATCTGTCCAAATGAGCCCTATGCTGACCTTTATGACCTGATTTTCTCTACAATTACATATGGGAGAAAAATAATATAAACATACGTAGGAGGTGAGAATTTTTGTATATAGGAGATTAAAACCTCTACATTAGGGTTCTATTGTATTTTGAATCTAATGGTGCCAAATTTTGTTATGATCACTAGGCTTTGGGGGGCGTTTTCTCCTTTTTCAAAGTCAAGCAAATTTCCTTTGGCTTGTAGCTTCTGTTGGGTAGCAATCAGTGGTGGATCCAGGTGGGGGGCACGGGGGTGCGTGATAGAAATTTTGAGATGGCTATTTGTTGTCGTAGAAACTTCGAAAAAGGCTCATTGAATTGGAAATTCAAAGGGATAGAGCCATTTTTAATAGTCCAAAGTGATTAGAGGACAACTAACCCCCATTCCACGCCCGCCATTTCCCTAAACACATCCAATCAAAATTTTGAGATATCCTTTTGTCCAAAGGTCCAGAAATAATGTCTTTGAGGATGACCCATCCCCCAAAAGCGCTTAGGAAAAGACAGGGGTGGATCCAGGGTGGGGGTTCGGGGGTGGGGGGGGCGCCCGCTGATGTAGTGGTGCATTTGGGAAAATATCATATTGTGATATTAAATATCATATTTTTCGTAGAGGGTGATCAGCATTTCATTTTTTTATCGCGGGATGGTTTTATAACTTGTTATTTTTTGTGTCAATAATTTAACATCATTTTAATTTGAACAGATTTATTAGAACCTTAACCCTCGGCAGATTTTGGATTAAATTTACGAGTATTTCCGCAACCTACCCACGGTGTGTAATCTTTGAGATTCCCTTTAAATTGCTGGTATACCTTTGTTCGTAAGTTTATCGGAATAAAATATTTTGCCCCCCCCCCCCTCAAAAATCATGGATCCGTCCCTTGTAACAATAAGCTTATGAGTAATATACATTTAGAATAAGCACAAAATCTAATACTTTTGATATATTAATGCTTATAAAATCGTTTTGGCCACTATTGGCATTAGTAGATCCTATAAAGCTCTTTTTTTTAGAAAAACTTATGTTAACTTTTTCAATTTTCACGTAATTTAGATAATTTTTTTGTCTTAGGATTATTGTACGTATCCATTTCTAAAACCTGCGGATGAACATAAAGTACTTTAAAAACGACGTTTTTTTCTGATGGAAGTAACGAGACAAGTTGAAACTTGAACAAAACTAAAAAAAAAAACAGTCTGGAAGCTCTTGTGCCAAAGCTCCAATTCTGCTGTTAAACTGCTCCACCCAATCCCAGGTGAATCAGTTTGATAAAACCCAATAAGTTTTTCTAAACCTTTTAAATCTTCTAGAGAAGGGGGTTTACCAGTTGGTAAAAAGCTTCCAAGACTGCAGAGAATGTCTTTATGTTTGGTAAACCTATTTTTGAGACTATTCACTAGGCAGTCTAACTAAGGAAGAAAAGAGTTCTACAATAACAATCTTCGACCATTCTATCTTTAAATGTACATTTTCTGATTGTTCGTATATTTTTGATTACCCTTGGAAGCGTTATTTTTTAGTCTATATTTTCTACCATTGATTCATAACAATGAAGAATCTTTTTAATCTCTATTCCCAATTTGTCTTTTACCTTGATTAACTAAAAAAAAAACAACAAGTTTTTTTTAACTGAAAGTAAGGAGCGACATTAAAACTTAGAAAGAACAGAAATTATTTCGCATATGAAAGGGGCTGTCCCCTCCTCAACGCGTCGCTCTTTGCGCTAAAGTTTTTAATTGTTTAAAAAAATAGAATTGTGAGAAAGAGTCAAACTTTAGCGTAAAGAGCGAGGCGTTGAGGAGGGGACATCCCCTTTCATATGCGGAATAATTTCTGTTCGTTTTAAGTTTTAATGTCGCTCCTTACTTTCAGTTAAAAAAACTTGTTTTTTTTTAGTTAATTTCTGAACGTTTTTGAATTAATGCAGCTTTGATTTTGGCTCACCGTACATGAATAATTAAAACGAAATTCGCATATTAATTTTCCTTTTTTTTGGCTAATTGGCTTTCTCGAAATTTTGTTCTGACGTAACTTACGAATTAACTTACGTAACGAATTTCTATATTCATATGTTTTTATTACGTATATTAGGGAGTTCGCTCCCTAGTCAATACCTCGCTCTTTACGCTATAGTTCGAATTTTGTTTGAATCACAAACCTTTGAATCACAAAGGCCGGTTAATTAGAATAGATAGCTCTTTTGAAAGTACTAAAAACAACTTTAGCGTAAAGAGCGAGGTATTGACTAGGGGCGAACCCCCTTATATACGTAATAATTTCTGTTCGTTTTAAGTTTTAATGTTGTTTCTTAGTTTCAGTTGAAAAAACTTGTTTTTTTTTATTTAATTTCTGATAGTTTTTTAAATAATGCTGGGAAATCTGGCGCCCCCTTCATAGAAATGTCCCTTCCCCCAAGGAAATATCCTCCATAGAAAGATCCTCCCCCGTAACCCCTACTCTGAACCCAACCCCCCCCCCCCCCTAGAAAAAAATTCCTCCTGAAAACGCCTGTATACTTCCCAATAACCAATACTATATGCCAACAATGGGCAAACTTTATAACTTGCAGCCCTTCCCCCGGGAACAGTGGGAGATTAAGTCATCCTCAAAGACATATTAATTAGATTTTTGACTATGCTGAACAAAATGGCTATCTCGAAATTTTGATTAGGTGACATCGGGAAAACAGTGAGCGTGGGAGGGGGCCAAGTTGCCCTCTAATTTTTTTGGGCACTTAAAAAGGGCACTAGAACTTTTAATTTCCGTTTGAATGAGCCCTCTCACGATATTCTAGGACTACTGAATCGATACGATCACCCCTGGAAAAAAAAAGAAACAAATATACACGCATCCGTGATCTTTCTTCTGGCAAAAAAATACAAAATTCCACATTTTTGCAGATAGGAGCTTGAAACCTCTGTAGTAGGGTTCTCTGATACGCTGAATCTGATGGTGAGAATTTCATTAAAGTTCTAATGACTTTTAGGGGTTGTTTCTCAGGAAAATAAGGCAAATTTTCTCAGGCGTGTAACTTTTGATGAGTAAGACTAAACTTTATAAAACTTATATATTTGAAATGATCATAAAAATCTGACTCTTTTGATGTATCTATTGGTATCAAAATTCCGTTTTTTAGAGTTTCGGTTACTATTGAGCCGGTTCGCTCCTTACTTACAGTTCGTTACCACGAACTGTTTGAAAGCATTATTGCCTTGCAGTTTTTGTAAAAACACATCTACAAAACAGGTTTATACAAGTCCGCGCGTAATATTTCCCTATATTTGTAGAATTCGGATAAAAAAGGGGAAAAAATGAAGTTTCACTGTAAACTAAGCTTGGTTGATTGTTTTTTTTTTTTAATTAAAACAGTATACTGAAACTCGTTAGTTTCATGGCCCGTAGTAAAGTATTCAAAGCCTCTGCTAATCCCGTTTTGTTGAGTCAATTTTGTATATTCAGATTAAATAAAAAGAACAAATTTTTTTTCAACTGAAAGTAAGGTAGCAACATTAAAACTTAAAACGAACAGAAATTATTACGTATATGAGTAGGTACGCCCCCTGGTCAGTCCCTCGCTCTTTACGCTTAAGTTTTATTAGTGCTATCAAAAGCGCTATCTATTCTAATTAAACGGCCTTTGTGATTCAGGGGTCATTCTTAAAGAATTTGAAAAAAATTCAAAGTTAACCATAAAGAGCGAGGTATTCGACAGGGTGGCGAACCCCCTCATATACGTAACAATTTCTGTTCGTTTTAAGTTTTAATGTTTCTCCTTACTTTCAGTTGAAAAGAACGTGTTTTTATTGTTTAATCTGAATATACAATATCGACACAACAAAGCAGAATTAGGAGCAAAAAATACCTTGGTTAGCCTGATTCACAGTTTATATAATTATCCAGTAGGTTTACCGCAGATGATTTCTGGCTCTTCATTCTAGGTGCAAACAAAAAGCTCCTCCCACTTATTTCTGCACTTATTGTCCACTTATTGGTTGAGCCGGCCAAGTGGTTTTGCCAGTACTTGTTCCGTAGGTGATTATTCTTTGTCTACCCGTGAAAAGATCTAATTCCGCTTATGTTTATATCTACGAAAACGTTCTCTGGAGCACTCGCACCTCGGTCCGGGTTTTTATAATGGGCGAGATAGGGAAATATCATACTGGATAATTATATAAACTGTGGCCTGATTACTTTATAAGGCTCTCAAACACTTTCTCAATATTCAATACTAAGTTTGAATTCGATACGATCACCCCTGGGAAAAACAAAAAAACAAACAAATAATCAGGCATCCGTGATCTTTCTTCTTGCAAAAAATAGAAAATTTCCACAGTTTTTTAGATAGAGTACTGTAGGGTTTTCGGATACGTTGAATCTGATGGTGTGATTGTCATGAAGATTCTATCACTTTCAGGGACGCTTCCCCCTTTTTTCGAAAATAAGACAAAGTTTTTCAGGTTCGCAACTTTTGATGGGCAAAACTAAACTTGATGAAACTTATATATTTAAAATCAGCATAAAATCCAATTCTTTTGATATTTCCCCAGGGAATGTAGAAATTTCCCCAATGAATATGGAGGAGGCGGGGGGGGGGTCATGTTATCTTCATAGATATAGTTATTGGGTCTTTCAACTATGCTGAACAAAAAGGCTATTTCAAAATTTTTATCAGACGATCAAAATTTTGGGAAAAAAGGAAAGTGGGAGGGGGTTTATTTGCCCTCCAATAATTTTTCCCTTAAAGAGATGCTAAGACTTTCAATTTCCGTTCGAATGACCACTTTCCCGGTATTTTGGGACAACGGGGTCGATTCAATAGCCCCTGGGAGAAAAAAAAACAAATAAACACAACAATTCCACAATTTTGGAGATAAGAGCTTTTAAACCCCTACAGCAGGGTTGCCTGATATGCTGAACCTGATGATGTGATTTTTACTAGGATTCTATCACTTTTAAGCGGTGTTTCCCCTTTTTTCAAAAATAAGACAATTTTTTTCAGGCTCGTAACTTTTGTTGGGTCAGACTAAACTTGAAGAAATTTATATATTTGAAATTAGCATAAAAATTCAAGTCTTTTGATGTATCCATTGGTATCAAAATTGAGTTTCAATTACTATTGAGTCGGGTGGCTCCTTACTTACAGTTCGTTACCACGAACTGTTTGAAAAGCACTAGTTTTTTAGAATTTAACAAATAGGGAGTTATTACGAGTCACTTTATAAGTACCAGTTTTGAACAAACCGCGAAGCAATCATTTTGTTACTTTTGTGTTTCAACTTCGCTGTTTACTTCCGTCAGAACAAAAAAAAAAACTTTTATAAAGTTAATATGCAACAACAAAAATGTGTATAAATTTTGTTTTCTTTTTTGGGTGGAATTTGTGGTAGTGGTATAGCGTTTTTTTTTTTTTGTCAAACACCACAACAGTCAGATTGGGAATGACGTCTCAAGAAATTTGCCTATATTCCTCATTACTTTGCGAACTTCCTTTGTAGAACTATAGTCAACTTTTCACCTCAATTAGAAATTTAGGAAAAAACTTCTTTCCTAATAGAACATTAATAAAAATTCCTCATTTGATATTCTCTACCTACTTTCCTTAAGAAAAGAACAGAAAGAACAAAAAAAGCATTTGATCCATGTACAGTGGACTCACTATTGTCCTTTAGGAACATGACAAAATTCAAATGTCATCTTTTTATGTATTGTAATCTGTTTTTATGTCTTAGCAGTTAGCCTTGGTTATTTGGGTTCAAGGTCCTCTGGGCTATTCTTTACAATAAACAGTCTTACCTATCTACTTTTTAGTTATCTGAATGGGGCTGTCCGTACAATCTGTTTTGTTCACTGGCCAGACGGTCCGTCCGTTTATTCCACTCAGGATTACATGTAAGTTATTTCCTCTATTTTTTTAAACAACAAAATCTATGTCTATCCCTTTATTCACATTGGGTCCAAACCTAGGCTTAATTCCTCAAACCAAACCTAAAACCTAGGCTTATTCCTCAGGGAAGTTCTCCTTGGAAAATTCCCACTCAGGATGACATGTAAAATATTTACAGTATTTTTTAAAACACCCGTATGAACATCAGTAGTAAAAGCCACTATACTTCTCTAATCCAAATGCTATCCAACCATTACAATTTCTTTTTAGCTATTTTTAGTGATCGTAGGAGGGATTATTATATTGAGGGATAGCAGAGGTCTAGCAACAGGTAATAAAAGGCTAAGGGGGACATTCCCGTACCGTTTAGCGGGAAAAAGTGTGGTTTGTGACATTCTATTCTGTTCTGTTTACTAACCCCTAATACTTTTTTTTCTTATAGGGAATGTCCTAATAAATCTGCATAGGAGTCCGTTTTTAGCTTTCATTGGTGCATCATATTACCAATTTCTCTTTCAAAACTGAGAGACTGATGTACTTATTCCTATTTGTGAATATACCCCGTGAACATATCATTTACTATTATTAATCAAAAAAAAATTTCCGCAAAAGAAGTTTTTCAAAGAAAAGTAAAGAGCTCCACAAAGCCAAAAATAAGCAACAATAAATTCAATAAATTCAAAGCCAGAATATAAATTGTATTTTACTGGAAAAAATTCAAATGAATTTACTGAATAAATGTGCATTGTCAGTTTAATATACATATGCTGATATACATTCCTTAAAATCTTAATTAGTTTTTGATTTTTTAAAATTATAAAAGAGAAAACATTTTAAAAAAATTCAGTAAAGTACAAATTATATTCTGGCTTTTAGAAAGCATAGGGGTTTGAACCCTACTCATATTAGTTTCTGCATGTTTTGAGTTTGACTGTTATTTATTTTAATTTCTGTTTGTTTTGGGTTTCATTCATTTATTGATATTGATTTGTGGTAGTTGTATGCTTGGTAGATTATTTGGTTTTATTTTTGGTCAATTTTGGTTTAATGGAGTTCTTTAATTTTTTTCGAAAATTTATTTTGTGGAAAAAGTTTTTTTAATTAATTTCTGTTCCTTTTATAAGTTTTTTTTAGGGAAAAAGAAAATGATAGTTTGAATCTTTTCGGTTTTCCTATAAGAATTTATAGTTTGACATGCTGTTTATGCGCTTGAGAAACTTTTTCAGCGATTTTTAACAACATAAACTGTTATGAAAATCATGACACAAATATTAGTGTTTTGTTTAGTCATATAAATCCTCTAGTTGACCTGATAAATAAAAGTTAATACCATTCCAAAAAAACTATATTATATTCTTTCACAGCCTGAATACACTTACACTCTTTTGATTTAGTAAAATTTTAAGAGCAGAAGCAGTAATAGAAGCAGCCCTGAAAATTTGAACTTAATACCCTCAGTCGTTCTTGGTATATCCAGAATTCTTGGCAACCAGAATACAAACAGTGTGTTTCGATTTAATTTCAAAGCAACATTTGGTTATAAGAATAATGAGCAAATTACATAACTGTGGGGGGTAGACCTACCCAATAACTCTAGAGGTATAATTACAAGACATTTCAGCTGTACTGAACAAAATGGCTGTCTTAAAATTTTGATTGTGAGTGTCTGGAAAATTATGACCTAAAGAGGATGGTTGATTGCCCTCAAATCACTTTTGACTCTTGAGAGGGGACTAGAGTAGGGAATGGGGTACCCTTTTGCTTCCTTTATGTTCCTTCCGGTGTTATTTGCTCACTTTACGTTCCATGGCACCTTTCCATGGCAGATTACCAGACTGATTATTGCTATTGTTGTCAATTGCATATGGAATTATACAAAACCTACCAGACAGGTTTCTTGGCCAACCAGACAGGTTTCTGGGCCAACCAGACAGGTTTCTGGGCTAAAACGGGGATTCCCCACCTGTTCCTAAACATTGCAAAAAAGATAGCAGTATGAGAGTGTTTTTTTTTTTTTTTGTTGATAAGAATTTCATAAGAATGTAGGTCGGGACACTACAATCAGAATTGTTTGATTGACAGTTAAAAAGGGGTAATGAGATTTGCGAATTGGAGTGTAGGATTTGCGAATTTGATCCTATTAAGGATTGACTTGAAATAAAAATTTTTAAACAGCAAATGACTGAAAAGTGTTTTGGAGGAGATGGGGTGATTGTGTACTGAATAATACACAAGTGATGTTTTGGACAGTGTTGTCAATTTAAAATAGT
>JAQQPU010023085.1:0-13515 GCA_029168905.1 Artemia sp. Kazakhstan ARC1039 | reverse complement strand
CAAAACAAAAAACCCAAAATGAACATTTTCACATAGGTAAAATGGCAAAACTAAACGAGAAAAAAAACAAAAGAGTTTTAGGCCACAAAATGTTATGTTTTACTGAAGCCAAGATAGTTACGCAAATCCACTTTCAGATGATAACTCAGAAAAAAAAAAAAAAAAAAAAAAAACAAAACAAAACAGTGGACACAGTTTAATAGATATACTCAGACCAAATTCAGACATTATAAATCAACAAACATCAATTTTGTGTTATATCAATATCAAAATTAGATCCCCCCCCTCCTCCCGCTAAAAAAATAGTGCCATAATTTTTCCCCCAGTTTTGACCCTCCTAAGGCTCAGTGTGCAACAAATCCTTATCTGTCTTTGAGGATACACTTCATAGCTTTTAAGCACGTTTAATAAATCTGTATTTATGCTCTGTAATTTGACCCCATAAGCTTTTGCCAGAATGTTATAATACAATAAAGGTTTCTTTTCGAATAGGAAAAGGGTAAAAACTTACCTCAGTAAACGATTTGATATTTTCGTATGGTCCATAACTGACAACGTTATCAGAATATGTAAGGGGTTTAATTTTCGTGTAGCCTTCAGTCGTTCCAGGAGGTACACTTACTTTGGTCGTCTGGGTGATTACAGGGTAGGCAGTGTAGAGGTATAGGTTTCCAGTATACTTGACAAGATGTTTTTCTCTTTGGGTTATTTCTTTTGGGAAAGGTACAATGGTCTCAGCAAAAACAGTCTCAACTTTTACCTAAAACAACATATTCATTAATTATTCTCTAAGGATAGGCATTGAATATCTGGGTTAGGCATTTTCTGTATGAATCCCAAGAGGGGCTCCGTTCCTCCTTGTCAAAAACTTAGGTTTCTATACTGGAATGTTCCAAAATAAAAAAAAACTGTATTTCGTCCTAGGCCCTTCCCCCTTCCTTGGAGAAATTCAAACTCTAATCTTATGTATAAATAAAAAATAGTGACAGAAAAATAACCGAAATTCAAAAGAACGTAGCCAACACAAAACTGTCATCTGGTAATGAAATCTACTCAGTAGGGGTACACTGAACAAATAAAAAACGAAATAACAATGCTTTTCTTTTGCTTTTTTTTTATGCTGCAAATATAGAATCAGCACATGGACAAAATACACAATTTTAAATGTATCAGAGATGGATTGTTCCATAAATATAGACGATTTGAATCTCTTTCGACTCGCAGTTATTCACAGATCATTCAGGGAGGGATAATAAATAATTAGATGACTCTCAAAGTTCAAAGCTAGCTATAGGTGGAAATAACATGAAACTTTCAATCTAAGTTCTTATTTAAGAGTTACTAAAGTCGCAATTTTCGCTTTCTACTTGCCTAAGGTCCCTTGGGAGAAGCCCCCATGTCATTTAAAGTGGCCTTTTTATGAAACGAATGTTTGAAAATAAGTGTTAGTAGAAAAGTGGGCGTTATATTTTTTTGGAAATCAGAAGTGCGTAAATTTGGGGCTAATAATTGCAAGACCTAGACCCTCGCCACAAACTTTACTAATAGAGAATTACTTCGCCTATTGGGATCACAACAATTCAGGGATCGTTCAGAAAATAGTCTTAAGTGATGAAACAAGTTTCCTAAACAAAAAGGCGGTGATTATACATTTCAAAATGGGGTATTTGATTTTTGTTGAAATTGGTATTTGAGGGTTTAATTAAAAACATGTGATATAAATTGTAATGCGATCATTCTCAAACCAAACACAGAATGTAGCCTACATTCTTGACAATGGCTTCTAACTTCCACAACAGTATATAGCCTATCCATGGTTTTCTGAGCTTGTTTTTTGCAAGGTGAATATTAAAATACAGAAGTAAAAATCAAAACACTTCAAGTATGTTTTTTACTAATTGTGTTTGATCTTGCGCGATGTTGGTATCTGCGAGTGTTTGAAGCCACCAATCAGAGCCAACATAACAACATTGACTTGGTAAAGCGTCTTCATTGTGTTTTTTTTTCTCCTGGCCTCATAATTTAGAATAGAAGATCATAGAAATTTGAGGTAGTGGCCGCAAATCATTCAAACAACCTTGACTATCAAGGGATTATTCAGCGAATGGTTTATACTACAAGGGGATAAGTGCATTGTTCACAATTAGTGTTTGATTTCACTAGAGTTGGTATTCGACGGCTTTTGAAGTTTGATTGCACCTATGGTATACATACAATTGACCTTGTTCAGGCACAGATTTTAATACGAAAAAGAAAACGAAAAAAAAAAAAAAATGTAAGTATGCCTTATAAAATGCCTATCTAAATGTTTGAGATGTACCAAGCGATGTTGAAATAGTTTTATTTGCGGGAATGCATGTAAGCTAGCAGTTGTGTTCACAATTTGATCTTTTTTTTTAGACTAAACATTGTGCCTGCACATAGACAATTACATGCAAATCATATGAAGAACCAAATCTTGGCTTTTTTCTTTTCTTCACTTTGTGACCAAATAGGTTTTCTGATGCCAATACGGACACTTAAACATGGGTAGCACACATAGCCATTGATTTCAAGCAAAGCACTTTTTCAGCGAAATAGGACTCTAAATCAATCCTTGTTGTTGAACACGGCTCAAAACACAAGAGAAAATGACATGGGACTTTATTAAAAGAAAGTATATCAGGCAACGTAGACCCAAACAGATGCGAGTTACATCTGCCTCAGTTATATTTAATACGTCAGTTGCAAATGTATTGTTGATGATTTTCGAACAAAGCTTGAAACTACTAGACAAATGCTTTGAGCAGTTGCTTATTTTAAATGTCAACAGGAACATAGGAAACTATTATCCAACCATCTATCATAGAAAACACATTCAAATATTATAGCTTCAAAATTGTCAAGATCTCATCAAGTGCTTCCTCGAGTTAAAAACCTAGCCCCACAAAAAATTCTTCGATTGTTGTGTTTCGCTATTTTTTACCCTTACTTTTCTATGGTTTCTCTATATGGGCCAACAATGTTGTGTGATATTAAAAAAAAAAAACGAAATAAAGCTTTTAAACTTTCGTCACCTAAACTTGATTACTCATAATATTAATGAATTTTACACCAAGAAGAAACTTCTTGATACTTCAAAAACTAGCGATTATCAAATTAGTATTTTCACATACAAATATCTCAATAACTTACTTCCCTCTTCTTTTTATTTTTTTCCCATGAATAGTGAGATCCATAGTCATGATTCACGAGGAGCATCAAATCTAGTACATCCATTTAGAAATACGAATAGACCACCTTTTGAAACTAGAGATTTTGCCCCCTATGCGTGTGGTATAGTTTCAGTTGATATTAGAAATTCAAGTCGTCTGGCATCCTCCTAGCGTACAGAGAAAAGAATTTTCTTTGCAAAAGAATAGAAGTCACGTTTGTTTATTGCATGTAGAATGCTTGTGGCATATAGAATAATGCAAAAATAGCGTTAACAGAATATAGAAAAGAGGAGAGTACCACATGCTTCCAATAAGCCCTTTGGGGCTGTCTTAGCAGGTGTTGCAAAATGATGCTTTTTCTGGAAGATATTACATAGTGTAGGTTTGAGATATCTGAGCTACTACTGTGTACGTGGGTATGTCCAAGGTCTTATACATCATTAGGAAGAGCACCTAACAGAAACCTAGCTCGACTTGACCACAAGAAGATCACAATTAACAACAGCAACTTTTCTTTGAAGACTATTTGTACTGATTACCATTACTATTTTTTCAGCAGGGTACATATATTTGTGAAAGCAGACTGGGACTGAGACGTTTTTCTATCACAAGGCAAATAAACATGCACAAATGTTCAGTGTACCTTCTGTCTTAGTTATTTCACGTAACTCAGTAGATTGCATTGAATATCACCAGTCAGTGCTTCTGCAGATCTATTAAGCAAACACTATTACTATGCGTATGGATGCATTAGATTAGAGAGGAAGAAATAACTGATGAAAAAATTAGCGTTATCTTAAAATGGTAAAATCAAACTGATTCAAACATGACAACTTAGAGTGAGACATTTTTTTTCGTGGGCTTTTACTAGTATTATAAAAATGAGAAACTGGTTTTTGTTTTTCTTTTGTAAAGCACTAATGTCACTAACCCTTTCACTGGTATGAGGGGGGTGGGGTAATACCATTATCTGTGGCATTTCTGTCTGTTTTAAATTTGACAACATTGTTCCTTGTAATTTTTGTCTGTTGAAGTTCGATATCTTGTATAAGGTAATTCATGCATCTTCTAAGTTTTAAATTCACTATTATTCATAGAAAAACAGTGTTTCATAACAATCCGTTTTCTGTTCCTTTTTACATATTCTTTTCATTCTGTTCAAGCTGTAATCAATATTAGCCTTAAATCTGCTACTAAGAAGCTCAAAAATCCATTGGATGCAAACTATGGTGGAAATTAGAAGCAATCAGGCAATGCAAAGTGTTTTATTTTTGGGTGCTCTTGTCCTAATTGTAGTATCAACATCATAACCAATGGCTTCAAAAATCCTTGAGTTCCAATCTTGGTAAAAATCAAATTACATTTGAGGAATATGTAGCATACTTAACATTTTGAAAGCCAGGTACTGTTACTATTTGTTACGATTTTCAATCCCAGATTTTGCATACAAGCCCAGTGGACATTGTCTGTCACGCATCAACCCAAAATAAATCCAATCTTTCATCCCTTAGTTCTATGACTATCTACCTTAGTTCTGCCCTAGGAATGACGTACGGACCGATGATAGATATACTTATCTATCAACAACTGAAATGACATCATTTTTGCCTGATTTGCCTCTCTCTCACTTGGACTATCTGTCTTGGCTTTTTCTACAATTAGCCATATCTTGATGCCCACAACTACTTCAAACTAATTCAAATGCCGTTTAATTCAATGCCGTTCTCAGATATATAGTGGTGGAAACTGGAAGCCATCACAAAAATGCATGCTATGTATTGTTTCTATTTTAGAATATCCATATTATAACTCCGATAAAGTCCGATGTTTACAATTGAGTAGTAAATAAAGTGGAAGAAAAAGGTTTATGATTCAATGCCAGTACAACAATGTGGTGTATAGAGGGGGGGGGGGGTATTACCCCACTATACACTCGACTGCACTTTGTTTACTTGCTTATGTAATCTCAATCCTTCTCATTTTTGTTGTTGACTTTGGCATTAGCCATACTGCTTATACTGATGATGTCATTTCGGAAAGACAAAACACAAAAAAGTTTAAATACAAGAACTTACGTTAACATTACTGAATTCAGTTGGCCTTGCAATAAATGGTCCAAAATTTGAATTTTTATGTTTTAACAATAAGTCTGATCACCCTCTTCTGCTTTATTAAACAGTGTTTCAACCCAAAACAGAGGTCAGGCTGTGGGGTTACTTATTCATGAGTTACAACATACTAAGTATGATCAAATCTCTCCTAATTGAAGTCACTCTAACTGTAGGTTACTAGGATGTCTTTATACTGTTTTCGTACTTATTTAATATTTTATTTTTTCTCATCTCTCATGAGAAAAAATAGGGGTAAGCAATAGGCTTACCCCTTCTGAAGCCTATTGCTGATTCTAGGCGGGAGAAAAGGGCTAGCTAAGTTGAGAAATTTCCACGGCGGTGGTTGGCATCCAGGCAATGAGGCTTGACCCTCCGTCCCTAGGCAGCATAAGAAATCCGCTAGCGCACCTCAAAGTGGTGAAGGGGTGTAAACATCACTGAGCTTGACGCCAAGCAAGGTGATGGCCAACGCGCTTCGGGTGACCGCAAGACTGGGGACCTTGTGGTGTACCTTATCCCCAAGAAACGCTCAATGATGATGACAAATATGATGATGAAAAGTTTGGCTACGGCATCCCCGGTATTATGCGATGCGACGAGAATGACGCTCTCGTCGAAAAGTATGCTAGCTACCGTCCTATCAAGAAGACAAGGCCTGAATATCGGCTGCAGGAACCTGTGCTCGATTAAATGTTCATTGACACAAGCTTTTGTAGCTGATGAGTTTTATCTTTATAACCTTGATATTCTGTGCGTTTTTGAGACGAGACTAAATGGACGTAACATCTTGACCCTTGAATTCTCGGTTGGGAAGGTGGTCTCTTTTTATAACTCGGGACGATTAGATGGATCTGGCCGAGCAGGAGTAGGTATCCTGTTGTCCCCCAAAGCAGTTACTGGGCTCATCAAATATGAGCCTGTGTCTGAGAGAATTGTACGGGCAAGAATTAAAGGTCGCACGAATAATCTGACTGTCCTTAGCGTTTTACGCCCCAATAAGAGATGCCACTCAACAGCAAAAAAATCAGTTTTACAGTGACCTGCAGACAGTCATTGATAAGATTCCCCGGAAAGGTATCCTCCTAATTGGAGGCGACTTCAATGCCAGAATTGGCGGAAAGCTGAATAACTGGGAACATGTGATCGGCAAGCACAGCCTTGGAGACAGGTGCACAAATGGAAACAGGCTTTTGCTGTTCGCAATGCAGAACAATATCGCTGTGGCTAACACCTGGTTTAGGCACAAGCCGTGTCATACGTATACATGGGAATCCCGCGATGGAAGAGTAAAGGCCCAAATAGATTATCTCCTTGTATCCCGACGATGGAAATCCATGGTGTTGGACTCAAGAATGTACAGAGGTGCTGACACGGGATTGAAAAATGGATCTGACCACTTCTTGCTGAAGACAAGGCTAAAGTACAGACTTAGCTCAAGGAAGACTACTATGCCGAACCAGAAAATAGACGTTTCGAAGCTGAAAGTAGATGAGTACCGAGGAGCACTTGTCCTTGAACTCTCAAACCGCTTCACTGTCCTTCAAGATGATACCGAGGAGGCAATCCCAACTGATCAGTGCCCCAAGATAAAGATTGAGAAGAAATGGAGCAAATTCAAGGACCACATCAATGAAGCTGCCGCAAACATACTTGGTTTTGTCAAGCGTAAAACCAAGAAATGGATCTCAGAAAAGACAATCAAACTCTCTGCCAAGAAAAAAGAAATGACCAACAACAAGAATGTCACAAATCAGCAAGAGCTGACAAAAAAGCCTACTGATCTAATGTTGCCAGTGATATGGAAAGAGCCGCATCACAGAACAATACACGAAAACTCTATCAGATACTTGGAGAATGCATTGGGAAGAAGAAGCAAACTACCATCCCCTTGCTTAAGGCAAAGGATGGGAAATTACTCACAAGCAGCAAGGAACGTATCGAAAGATGGCGAGTTCATTTCCAAGAGCTATTGAGACCAAAGTAATCAAAAGCAACCACTTACAGAACCACAGAACCCCCCGCACAACCAGGCTTATGAAAATGTATGTACAGACCCACCCTCCAGGGATGAAGTAATTAAGGTGATCCAAGTTTTGAAAAACCATAAAAGCCCAGGAATAGATGGGATTCCTGCCGAGTTACTGAAAGCTCTCCCCAAGGCGGCGGTGGATGAACTTCATAGCGTGATAACCGAAAGCTGGGACAATGAATACATAGCAGATGACTGGAAGACCTCAATAATTGTCCCTATCTTCAAAAACGGAGACCGAATGGACTGCAAAAACTACCGAGGTATATCCCTTATCCCCATTGCTGCCAAGCAGTTCGCAGTCATACTTTTAAATAGATTCAGAGACACCAGAAACAGCTGAACGCGACCCAACCAAGCAGGATTCAGGCTGGGTATGGGTTGCTATGACCAGATTTTTAGCCTGCAACAGATCCTTGAACACCGGTTTAAACACCAGCAGGAAACAATCCAAATCTTCATAGACTTCATTACTGCGTTTGATTCGTCTATCGTGATGCAATATGGGAGGCAATGAGAGAGGATGGTGTGTCTGAGAAGATCATCAATCTGCTCAAGGCATACTATGCTGGAACAAAGGCCCAGGTAAGAGTCGATGGCGATCTTTCAGATCTGGTCCTGATCGAGGAAGGTGTACGTCAAGGCTGTGTCCTTTCACCAACTTTGCTCAACTTCGTCATTTATTGGATCCTCAGGGTCCTGGACAATTATAAAGGTGTTGCAGTGAGCCCGTCCTTCTCTGTCACAGATCCTGACTATGCTGACGATGTGGACATGCTTGCTGAATCCGTTACAGAAGCCCAGGCTATGATAAACGACGTGGCAGTCAAGGCACTTTCGACTGGTCTCCAAATAAGCCTACCAAAAACAAATCCAATGCGAACAGATGGGATGGATGAAACCCCTGTGACCCTAAATGGTAATCAGATAGAGGACGTCCAGTCGTTCAAATACCTCGATTTGATGGTAAACCCTGCCGGCGAATCTTCAGAAGAAATCCAGAGCTGCATATTGTCAGCCTGGAGTGTCTTCCTTCAATTACGGAAGTATCTCTGGAAGCAGAGCGAAATATCGCTACGCACAAAGCTCCGAGTGTATGAAGCTATGGTTCTCTCTGTCCTCCTCTATGGATGTGAAACGTGATCAGTTAAAGCAGCTGAAGCGTTGAGCTTGAATATATTCAACCACAAATGCCTGCGCTATATCCTGGGTATCCGCATCTCAGATAGAATCTCGAATGAAGAAGTGAGGAGAAGATGTGGGATCACCCACTTGTCTCTGACATTGTTAAGCATAGGAGACTGAGATGGTAACAGTTAAGTCTAATCCGGAGCTAATTGGGGGATTCCAAAAATGCGGCCGTTGCTGGGATCGCCAGTGGCTGGAATTGGTGGAGCCTGCCACCCTCGAGCAAAACCTATGGAAGGAGACATGTCGTCATCTGCTGGGCGCCACGATGAGTCTGGATGCGGCTTGAACGTGCAACAAGTACAAGTAAGTACATCTCTCATGAAGAAAAAAAAATTTAAAATAACCAAGATTAAGAGACAATTCCTTTGAGCATGCCAAGTGCCTCTCTTCTACCAAAATGTACACCAAGGTACATTCTTATGTACCTTTTGCAACTAATCTGTAATTAACATCCTGTTAATTATTGTTCTGTTATTAATCTTTACTTGGGCAGCAGTGTTGCCCTCTAATTATTTTCATTTTAGTGGTCTGTCTGTTACTTATATTAATCATTTATTATCTGTTTATTATTACTCTCCTTTTTTGTTATTTTTTTTATCTTTGTAAGTGGGTTATAGATGACTGTCAAGTATTATTTGTTTTTTAACAAAAGCAAGACAATTAAGTAATAATGATAGTAGTAGAAAATTATCAAGTTTCTAGAAAAAAATCTTAATATTGAAAACATTTGCAACTACTACTTCAGCATTGCAATTTTATAAACATGCTTATCTCCATTCTTTTAAATCCATTCCTTTCACAAGTATGAAGAAATCAATTAACCAAAGAAAACATTCAAGTGAAATATCTACTTAGTTTTTAAGTACAAACCTCTAAGGGTGTTTAATAGGGTGGCAACAACATCCTTAGGTGTTGTTATTCAAATTTGTGTTTAGTTGTGCCTTCATTGTTCACTGTAAAATCTGTTCACTTTCAGTTTTATCATCTTATATAAGCTAATCTATAGAAGACCTTCCCTTTTTATGGTACAACTTTACTTTTTAAATGTATTTGAATTAGTAACAAAAAAAATACCACACAGGATGTGCCCCTCACAAAAAATCTAAATTAACTTACTTTAGCAGATTTACCAGGTTTAATGGGATCTTTGAGCGTTACTTCAAAAGTTTTGGCTCCAATAGGTGTTGATGAGCTTGTAGTCGGTTTTACATTCAATCCTGTCTGCAAAGAAAACAAAACATTATTAATAATGTTCAGACAAAACTTAAATAGTTACTATTACAAATTCATATGCCTAAATTCAGTAGGATTACAAGGCTATTAGAAACATGGCTAGAATCTGAAAGGATACCATCTTTCATTATGTTTCTTTCATATCTCTCCTCACATCTCACTTTGTTTATTCCCTTACAGTGCCCGTTTTCGGTTTAAGATTGACAGTATTTTTCTAGGCTAGAATAGGGTTAAATTTGTCTATTTTTTTCTAATGCACTTTAAAATGAACTGAATTACGGCTTACCAAATTGCCAGAAAGAAACAAAGAACAATATTATTGAATTATCTTTAATGTTTCATAGGTTACAAACTAAATCTCTTTAAAATATTATTAGAATATATTGAAGATCATCAATTTTTTGAAATCTGTAAAATAGATCAAGACAAAAACTGTGCTCCATTTAAAGTAATATTTCTGGCATCTCTTGACAAAGTCCATCCTTGAAAAATATCCGAGCATCCATAGAAGAAGAAGCAGCCAAACAAATAAAAGTTAAAAGTTGTGGGAGACCACTCCCCATTAGAGATATTTACCAATGGAGACTATCAGATATTACGTTTAATAAGAATAATCCTATCCTTTCCCCTTTTTCCAATAAGTATTTTTTCTAAAATTTATCATAGAATTCGTTCTGGAACAAATGGACTAAACTTTCTTGCAATCTCGTACCAATTTCCTAATTCAAGTGGTTCAGTTCCCCTGTCCCCTCTTTGCAGGTATTGTAATATGAATAATGAAACACTTGACCACTGACTATTTGAATGTAATATCCTGACGTCCGCACAACATACCTTGCTTTGTAAACTGTTAAAATACTTCAAACACCACTAAATCTCACTATCAGCCAAGAGCCTAGCCAACTATGCCTGCACACAGAGCATAGAAATCAATATCTATCATCTTATATTTGAACTCCTTGAGTCATAAGATCTACTGAAAGATATCTGAGAATATCTTATAAATAAGAGGCAATCAAG
This sequence comes from Artemia sp. Kazakhstan ARC1039, assembly GCA_029168905.1. Taxonomy (NCBI): domain Eukaryota; kingdom Metazoa; phylum Arthropoda; class Branchiopoda; order Anostraca; family Artemiidae; genus Artemia; species Artemia sp. Kazakhstan ARC1039. The sequence goes on along the minus strand of JAQQPU010023085.1, from coordinate 2,737 downwards.
CCAGTAGCCCAGAGAGTGAAGCAAAAGGAAAAGGGCTAAATAGTAAATACTGAAAACCAATTCTGCTCAAGTCATCCTCAGGGCTATACTGTGGTGTTTATCCTCCCCATAGTATAGTGCAGACGGTTTGATATCATCTATTTTCCCTTCTTGTTCTTAGTTTTATTTTTGTGTTTAAAGCTTTTTCCAATAGGCAATGATTAGAAGTCCTCCAAAAAAAAAAGTCCCCCCAGATCCCAAATCAAATTCCAGTGAAAGTGTCATAGTGAAAGATAATCATCCTGGCTGGTCAAGCACCCTATCTCAAAGTTCTAATGATAGCTCCAATTCGGAGAATAGGACAATGATAAGTGTAGGGGCTAATGTAACCATAAACGATGATAATGGGTTTCAAGAGGTCCTCTCTAGAAGTTCTAAAAAAAGGAAAAAAATCTCCCCAATTAAAAGCATTTCCCCTCTCCCTGCCCAAGATCCTAACTCCAAAAACTTAGGAATTTACCTTAAAATTACTCCCGCTACCCCCTTTGAAATAAAAATGATCACTGCAATAAGAGTTGCAATTTTTAAATTGCTAAAATCAATGTTCTCTCTTAACATTAACCGTGATGGATCTCTGCTAATAGCTGTAGAAGATCAGAAATCAGCAGATACAATAATTAACCCTAAATCCCTTCTGAATACCCCGATTATTGCATCTAATTGGAACCCAAAACAATCACCAACAAAAATAGTAGTTTATAATGTTCCCCCAGAGATATCTACTCAGGAGTTAAAAGAAGGCCTCTCAGATAGGGCTGGAAACACAATCCCAGTTGAGGATGTTACCCAACTTGGAAAACCTAACTCTAATGGCCTAAAAACTAGTAGATCCTTCTTATTCACACTAAAGGGTAAAATTGATATCCCAGAAAAATTATTCCTATTTGGGCAAATCAAACCACACAAGGAATACAAACCTAAGCCTATTCAGTGTCAGAAGTGTTTCAAACTGGGACACACGACAAACAAATGCAATGAAATTCTCCAAGAGTGTAGTAATTGTAAATCTTTCCATCCTAAAGAGCTGACAACTTGCAACAACACTCAGCCTACATGCATCAATTGCAAAGGCCCACATGAATCTACAAATAAATCATTATGCCCTGCATACAAGAAAAGAGCTCTAACACTCCAAATATCAACAGAGAAGGCCATCCCATACCCCTTTGCAGCAATGGAAGCAAATGCTGCCCAACAATACCAAATAAAGCCTGTAATGAAACCAACCAAAACCCCCAAGTCAAATGCCCCCAATGCATCAAGCACCCCATATAAAACACCATCTTCTAAGCCCCCTAGCTCAAATCCATATCAGAAGGAATCACCAAGCCAACAAGCCTCGTTTTCCGGTGAGATGAGGCCAGCCTGGCCCTCCCTCCCAAGAAGAAACAAACCAGAAACACTACCAGGAATCAATCCCTTAACCAACAAACAGGATGCACTACCAAAAATGCAATCCCCAAATATATGCTTATTCATTCTAAACTGTAATGCAGTTCAGGCCATGAACATACATCAACTACAGAAAACAAAAATTATTGCAGAATTGGCAAAAATCTACATCCCAGATGATATGCTCATTCAAGCAAAAAAAGATCTTGCTTTACTTTTAACAAAGCTGAACATTGATACACAGTCATATGAAGAATAAATCAACAACACAACATTTATCAATACTCCAATAGAATGTAAGATCACTCACAGAAAATAAGCTAAATGAACTAATATCATTTATGAATAATAATTCCATTAATATTGCTTGCCTCCAGGAAACTCATTTAACCCAAAATCAACAAATTAAGTCTCTGGGATATACTATCCTGAGAAAGGATAGATCTTCAGAGAGAAAAGGAGGTGGTGTAGCTTTATTAGTAAATACTAATATAAAATTTTGTGGCAGCAATTTTCCAGATTTTGAAAATGATGTTGATGTAATTGGTATAAGTGTTTGGCTGAATAATTTAAATACCTACATAATAAGCTTTTATAACCCTAATGGCCAAACTACAGATGCCAAGGATTTCTTTAATTATATAAATAATTCTAATATGTTAAAAAATATCATTATTTGTGGTGATTTCAATGCCCACAGCCTTTTGTGGGGGAATAAACCAGCAAATAAAGCTGGTAAATTTATTGAGCATATGACTTCAAATAATAATGAATTAGCTGTTGCTACCCCTCCAAACCTGAATACATATTTCAACCCCAAAAGTGGCAAATTCTCCACAATTGACCTACAAATTGTGTCTTTAAATTTTTTGAACAAAATTTACATAAATAAAATTGATAGTCTATGTACAGACCACTTTGCTATAGTTTGCTCCCTAAATGAACCTGCTGAAACTTCATCTCATACCTCCAAATATATCAACACTAAAGCAAATTGGTCTATTTTCCAAAATAAGCTAAATGATGAAATTACAAGTTTCACCCAAAGTTCATGCATTTCTAACACAACAGTTGACACACATGCTGAAGCCTTGACATCTTTACTAATAAATACAGCTAATCATGCTATCCCCAGGACAACACCTAAGAAAACATTCCCTAAACAAATTCCTAAAGCATGGTGGACAAATGAGTGCCTAAATAAATGAAGGATAAAAAAGGCAGCTAGGACAGAATTCATAAAAAAACCAACACCTACTACATATTTAAAAAAATTGCAAGCAGAATCTAATCTAAAAAGGACTAT
>JAQQPU010023082.1:0-13516 GCA_029168905.1 Artemia sp. Kazakhstan ARC1039 | reverse complement strand
TATAACATTATTCCCAAATAATGTTATATAATGTTGGATAATGGGCGTACGTGTTGGAATAAAATCAGGTTTTTAGATTCCTTTAGTTTTTTCCCAAGGCATTGAGTCAATTGATTCAAGTGCAGAAAAGCGACAATTTTGATAGCTTTCCCTTGCTTAAACAGCACTTTCCAGACAGTGAAATGTATGACTTATTAACCTGCAAAGGTGTATATGCATACGACTATTACTGTTCTGGCGCTCGCTTAAGCGAGGTGAAACTACCTCCAATTGAAGCTTTTTACAATTCACTGACCAACAGTGAATGCACAGCCAAGGAATATGAGTTTGCCAAGAAGGTGTGGTCTAAGGGGAATTGTAAAAATGGGTGGGATTATTGTAGACTGTACTTGGCCAGTGACGTTTTAACTCTGTTGGATATAGTCTGTAAGAACACAGACCAAATCTATTCAGAGTTCGGGTTAGATATAGGCTACTATTTTTCTACACCACATTTAGTGATGGATTTGATTTTAAAAATTAGTAGGGAGGAAATAGGCCTAATCACCGACGTAGATCAACACTTTTTTGTAGAGCGTTCAATGAGGGGAGGGTATTTTTTTCACGGGGACCGCGTCTTGTCAACCGATCCGAGCGGACAAAACACCGGTGCAAAGTCAAATGCAGTGTTCTTGGACAGGAACTCATTGTACCCCTCGGCGATGTCCCACTACTCTTTGCCGTGTGGGAACTATCAATGGCTTGAGAATCCTAGTGAGTTCCCCGACATTACCACTGTCAAGGACAATGGGCCACAAGGATGGTTCTTTGAAATTGACGGGCACATTCCTCTGGCGCTTCACGACTCCGTCAAAGATTTTATTTTTCCCTGTATCAATCGACCAGTGACCAGGGACTCACTGAGCCCCTACAATTGATCATTGGTTGAGGATATGGGGATGCATTGGACCCCCTCTAAGCAAAAACTGATTGCTGACTTGGACCCTAAGGAGAATATCGTTGTTCACCATGTGCTTTTGCACTGGATGGTGAACAATGGTTTCAAGATCACCAAAATACATAGGGTCCTGCAGTTCAATCAGAAACCTTATTTGAAAACGTTTATCGATACTTTTGTCGATAAACGCTCTAGGGCAAACTCCAAGGTAGAGAAGGAATTGTACAAACTCATTCTAAATTCAGCGTTTGGCAAATTGTGTGAAAGCGTACGTAATAGATCTCGCTGCGATGTCGTGACTGACCCTCTAGAGTGTGCACGAATTATTGCCGATCCCAATTTTACATCGTTCACGAGCATAGAGGCTAGCATGGTTCTTCTACACAGGAAAAAGCGAAATGTGGTACTGAACAAGAATACAGCAGGAGGTAGTTCAGCACTAGAAATTTCCAAAAAGCTCATGTTCTCGTTTTTTTACAATGTGTGCAAGGTGCAATGGCCACGGGAGGGGGAGGTTCAAGTTTACTATGGGGATACAGATTCTCTGCTGTTAAAGGTAAATGGGACCGAGGATTTATTGGGTGATTTAGAAAAGGGGTAACACATCAGCTCGCGGATGGATTTCACCAACTGGAATCCGTCCCTCTTCCTCGAGTTGGTGAAACGTCAAGCCCCCAACCAACTATTAATGTTAAAATCAGAGACGGGGAGTGATTTTATATCCAGGGGGGTGTTCCCGGGTCCTAAAGTTTATTGCGTTAAAACACATAATGGGGATGAAAAGCAGGCGTGCAAAGGGGTGCCTACACACTTTGTAAAGAGCAATTTCAGCATGAGCGTGTACAGAGACTGTGTAGAAAGTAGCCTAGTGCCGAGAGCACAAGTGCTTGCAATTCGCTCTCTACAGTATAGAAATTATACTGTGAGAGTGGAAAAAAAAATGCAATGTCATGTATATCCGACAAAGTCTATGTGCTCGAGAATGGTGTAAGTGTCCTGCCTCATGGCCACTACCGTATTTTAGACCGAGTTGAATGCATAGACTATCGCAATCAACTTGGTCTGGATAAATTAACCTAACCAACTAACCTTTCAGAAATTAACTAACCACCAACCCGTTCATAAATTAACCACTGACCCATCTTAACCCAAACCTAACCTGTAGTGACGACAACTATTGTACATTTTTTTGCCACCGCGGCTCCCGGGGGGGGGGGGTCCTGCCCACGGCTTGCCTTCGGCCCCTTGGCCCCGGAGGGGAGGGGGGGGGTCCCACCTTTAAATTCATAATGTTCAACTGCGCTAGTTCATGTTCCAAGTGTTTTTTTAGTGTTGTTTTCAAGTGTTTTTTTGTTGTTTAGAAAAGTGTGTGTTTGCTACTAATGTAAATAAAGTGTTTAAAGACAATAAGTGTTCTTGCTGTTGATAGACAAAAGTGTTTTTTTATGTTGTACGTAAAGTGTCATTTTTATCATTGTTGTTCATGTTGAACAAATAGAGTTTTCATGTTGCCGAAATAAATGCCCATGAAATATTGTTTTTGTTGTTCTTGTTAGCGTAGATAGATCAATGGGAAAATTATTACTACTACTACTTATTCATTGGACATGTATGATTTACAGTTAGTTGTAGTCCGACTGTTGTCAACAGCATGTATCAATTTAAAACACTATTCAGATCGTTTCTGTGTGGCCCGTCAATGTCGGGGAAAACAACATTCTTAGCTAAAATAATTCAAAATTGTCAGAAAATGTTTGTGGAAAAACCGAAAAAAATCTACTATTGCTATAGTATTTGACAGGAGTCCTATGATCAAATAAAAGCTATTGCCACAACCATACCAATACAATTCATATGGGGACTTGATGTTTTCAATAGTACTGAACCAAACTCGTGGCTGATTATCGATGATTTGGCTGAATCCATTGAACAGTTCTCACCGGAAATGCTACAACTGTTCACCGTTCGCTCCCACCATGAACACATTTCCATAACCCTAGTTCTACACAATCTGTTTCATCAGAGCAAATGTATGCGAACCCTTGCTTTGAATTGCACTATCTATATTATCTATCGAGTTGTTCGTGATTCTAGCTCGCTATTAACTCTCAATAAACAGATATACCCCGGCGCCCTAAAATTTCTGTTGTCAGCGTAAACTCAGGCGACTAATAAACCCTATGGTTATATTTTGCTAGATCTTAATCAGAGCACGCCCGATGATCTACGTGTAGTCACCGACATTTTCGACAATGAAATTACAGTATATCTTCCGGTGAACAGTAGAAAAGGCTATTAGTTGCCATTATGACACTGAAAAAACTACACGAACAACGGCATTTATTTTCCGTTTTAAGCACTTCAAAACCCTTGCTTAGGAAGGCCATACTCAAACACGATGTTGACAATGATTTCATTAATCTAATATCTGAACTTTGTTTAAATTTAACTGAGGGCAATGTTCAACTGCCAGAAGGTGTTAGACAACAGACAAAGCAACATCGTTCCACTGTACGTGCCTTGGCTTGTAAAAACAAGGGACAAAAATTTAAAAGAAATCTTCAAGCGGGCGGTAGCTTTTTTACACTTTTACTGCCAATAGTTGCAGGACTTGTAAACAGTTTTCTCTAGAGAATGGCAAAATCCTATAAATTGACACCATTTGAACTTGTCCTCTCGCCCGTCGAACATTTTGAAAACAATCTAAGCAAATTCATTAATGATGAGAATATTGCCGATGATAAAAAAAACTGCTTTTACTTCAAGATTCATTGCGACGTGTGGCCAAACATAGACCCTATCGTGAGAGACCCGCCGCCGCTGTTACCGATCCCTCTAAACAGGAATCATCTCCTCAAGATTCTGCACAATCAAAGGAGAAGGAATTGAATTCAATTGTATCGAAAATTGGAAACCTTTTGCCACTGACCTATCGAGAACAGATTAAAAGAGTATTATCTTATCTCATGCTGGAAACTGGTGATGAACATCAAGCTCAAGTCGACAGCACAGGGAAACGAATTATAATTCAGGGAAAAAGTTATAATCTAGTTGATTCAATTTGTGATATGGTGACGAATCGTAAAGGACTTTTATCATTTGACGATAATCTATACACCTTTCTAAGTGTATCAAACTTCCCCAAAAGTCTTATTGGCAATAAGCAAATTCCAAAGAAACTAAGAGAATATAGTCCTCCAACAACACCAGCGCCATTTAAAAAAGAAGAAGATTCAATATTTGAAAATACTAGCAGCAGCAGCAATGATTTTATAACACCTGTGGCTGCTAGTCAAAAGCAAAGACGAATTGATTCACCCTCCAGTGTGCAAAAGGGGAGTGGACATTACACTACGTGTTTGCGTTCAAAATGGATGAAGTTCTGAAAGATGTGTATGAAAATATTGGTGAAGCGGGAAGTTTAAGTTCTCCGTAAACGCTTTCTAAAGTTGTCTATGGCAGCACTTTGAAAAAGGCAAAAGAGTATCTAGAGAATGAACCGAGCTACACACTGCACCGGAATCACAGGCTTCGTGGCAAACAATATCGACAAACTAAAGCCTTTTTCCATCTGCATATAATGCAAACGGATCTTCTAACTCTAGATGCAATTCAACGACGTCACAATGCGCTCTACAAATATATTCTGGTGGCAATCAGTATCTTTAGTCGCTATGCCTATGCCATTCCATTACAGTCAAAGAAAGGTGTTGAAGTTGCTCGGGCCATTGAAAGTATTCTTGAACAGGATTCGTATAGAAAAATTCAATCGGATCGTGGTAGTGAATTTGTTAATCCCCATGTGCAAAAAGTTCTATTGAAATATTATACAACACTTTATCATAGTCACAAGTCCGATAAAGGCTGCATTGGCTGAACGATTAATAAGAACGATTCGTCTATTATTTTCAAGATATTGTACACTGAAAAATACATCTGCTTTTATTCATGATTTAGATAAAATCAAGCAGATATACAACCCTCGACCTCATCGATCTCTGTCCAACTCTAGCCCTCGGGATGTTCATTACAGTGAAAATACATTTGATGCTTTTCTAAAGCAATACTCCAATGGCAATGAGAAGAAAAAGAAGAAAATCAATGTTGGTGATACTGTTCGAATTAATAGAACCACCAATATTTTTGAAAAGGGGAATTATTTATGGAGCACCGAACTTTTTAAAATGTCCAAAATCCAGGACACCGAACCCACGACACATCGACTGCGAGACACCAAAGATGATGAGATTCTCGGCGGTTTTTATGAATATGAACTGCAAAAAGTTAGAAACACTAGTGAAATTTATCAAATTGAAAAGATATTAAAGAGTCGTACTCGTAGGGGCAAGAAACAGTTGCTTGTTCGCTGGCTAGGATACAACTCGGATTTTGATTCTTGGGTCAGTGCTGAAGATATTAACAATGCCCAATGATTTCTATGTGACTTTCATATCCAATGTTTCTGAACCTCTCTACAATGATCTGAATAAAACAAGTGATTTTTGGACGAAACTCTCCCTCACCATTAAATTTGACGGAAAGTATGAAGTGGCTCTTGTCGATTGTATTCTAAAAAATACCTATGACATCCTGAGAAAGGATCGTGAATATGAAATAAAAATAAGATCCCATGATTGACCACTCATTAGCCATCAACATGATGATTGGCCACTCGTTAGCGATCGAGAAAAAATTCAAAAGATCAATTCATTTGAATATCCATATGTTGTATTACCCTACGAGGAGCTCACCTGTATGAATGATTAATGTCGTACTATCAATAAAAGAATTTCCGCTCGTAAAAAAGGAGCTTTTCATTTCAACTATTCAAAGGAGGAGGGCAAGATCTACATTAGTTCACCTATTGCCAATGAAAAGATTATTCTCAATGATAACCTAAAGGATGTTCTTGGCTTTAAGCTCAATATAATCAACGGTAAAAGTGCCGGAAACACTAATTTAATTTTTGCCGACTACCCGCCTGCTTTCTCCACGGACACCTGTATATTTCTCTACGCTTCATTTGTGGAAACTTCTCGGGTTGGTAATTCAAATGTTCCCCTCCTACGAGTTCTTGAACGAAAAACCAATCGAGATCAAATTCACCACTACAATATAAAGCATCTTCAGTATATTCCCGTAAATACTTCCTATTTGGAACTCTGTCAGTTAACACTAAGAACTGAATTAGGTGACCCTCTAGCAATTTCAAAAGGTTTGGCTGTGATTGCATGCCATTTTCGGCCCATCGTTCAACAACAAGATGTCTAATAAAAAAGTGGTATTCACTTGTCCTGATATTGACTGCTATGTTAATACTCTTGGCCCGAGACAACAGGGCAATGGAATGGACTATTACAAAGGTCGCTCGTCAATATCGCCTATGGTCTTGGCAGCTGGTTTGCTAGGCTGTTTCGCTCTTCACTACCACTGGCTAGAAAATATCTTGTACCGGCTGCGACAGATTTTGCATCCTCTACACTATACGATTGGGGCTCTGGCAAGGATTTTAAAAAAAGTGCTTCAGAAAATCTTAGGTCCAGTGCGCGAACCCTTGGCAAGAAATTAAAACAAAATGGTAAAGGTTTAAAAAGGTCAAGAAACAATGCGTCACTCATCAGTCTCTACTCAGGTCGGAAACAAAAGACATCACCACTCTTGTCTAAGAAAAGAAGGAAAAAGTCGACACGTAGTGTAAACAGAAGCCCCAGGAAGAGAATTGTTAGATCGAAACTAGATTTCTTCTCTTAAGATGTCCTACCTGCCGCATAAGGAATCTCAACCTTCAATCACCGCCTCATTGAATCTATTCAATGCTGAAAATGTTGATGTGAGTGTCAAGCATGGATACTATGAACAATTTTATCCTCAACAACCCCTCTCTGATAATATCCACTTTCAAATTTATTTCAACGAAGACTACTTTATGGACATGTCTTCAACATTTATAGATTTGCAAATGAAAGTCCGAAAATCCAATAATACAATGCCAATTCGAGCCGATGGGATATCCTATGAAAATTGTATACTACACAATTTATTTCGTCAAATTAGTGTCTACATCAATGGCACTCTGGTGAGCACAAGCAACAATCTCTCAAACTATGCAAGCTATATGCAATTCATGCTGATGACACCCAAGTCATACAAGGAATTGAGAGGCACCTCCAATGGATATGAATATATTACTAATACTGATAGTACAGATGCACTTAAAAATGCTACAACTAGTGAATTACATCTAGTTGAAAAAAAATATCATGAAATATTTAATATACCCCAATGGCACCGCCCAATGTTAAAGTGGATATAAAATTGACGCTTGCACCATCCAATTTCATATTGAGAAAAGAATTTGCTGCCAATCCTGATGTAAGTCTCTCCCTCACCTCGGCACTACTTCATATACGCAAACAGCAGGTTATGAGTTCTGTTGCTTTGGCAGTGGAAAAACTGAGAGCCAATGGAAATAATATTAAACTACTTGTTCCTCATACAATCACCAATCAACGTCATATTGCCATGGGGTCACGCACCTTCACCGATTCATCCTTGATAAATGGTAAAATCCCCTCGAAACTTGCATTGGCATTTGTAAAAAGCGCTAGTGCAATAGGATCATGGACTGGATGCCCACATAAATTCGAGATGTTTGGACTTTCATCTCTTGTGTGTAAAGTAAACGGTATCCCACTCTACAATCTATCCTTTGATAAATCCTATAGAACATTGTATGAGTTGACCATGCAAACCCTAGATCATGATTCGCAACTATTTGAAAATGGTATAACCGAAGAAATGTTTGCTAAAACACATGGTATCATTGTATTGGATTTGTCTGGCACACAGGATATGAGTATAGTACGTACGGGGACTGTGCGTTTAGAGTGTACATTTGCCGACCCATTGGCTGAGAGTATTGCACTAATCTCACTAAATCAATATGAAACCTATTGGGAACTCACTCCCGAAGGCAGTGTTCTACTAGACTTGGCACCATGAAGACCAGTCAAATAATCAGTGTATTTAATATGGACCCCTACATTTCCCAGTACAAATCCTATTGTCTGCCCTCATACTATCTTGGAAAAATTCAAAGTGCGAACAATACCTTGATTATTGTTAATAGCAGTCCGTCGGCTGTGCTGACGGGTCATTGGCTGTGCATCTTTCAAACAATGAAAACGATTGAATTTTTTGACCCCCTTGGTCTACCCTATACATTTTACACAACCCACATCAGCAACTATATTGAGAGCAGTGGGAAAACTATTATTCAAAATCGGAAGAGGGTGCAGGATCTAACGACTAAAAGCTGTGGCTTCCATGCACTACTATATTTTGTGTTCCGATGTCGTGGCTATACCTACAAGCAGTTTCTCCACATTTATGGTGACAATCCAAGTCTGACCGACTTTCTAGTGGAAAATATCCTCTCAGACCTTTATAGTATTGATTTCAGTGCCCTAAGAGTAAAGTGCTTAAAAAATGTTTGTGAATTTGTTTATTAATAAAATGCATATATATACAACAATGTCTTTAAATCTTCACTTTAGATTTATTCATCGGTGTATAGGCAAATGTCATGAACCACTAATGCTGGTAAATCATTTGGATTCACTGTATATTGATCTTGATTGACTGCAAAGTCAGGGTCACATTTTCTACAGTACAATGTAACCTCACTCTTGTCATATCTCTTTGTATAGTCAATGATACTATTTGCATTCATATTATGAAATTCACGAGTTTCAATCTGTCTATTTGAAGCGATATCACATACAGTGTTTTCAAGTGGTGAATCACATTCGGTAACTGCCAAATAAAATTCACTTGGTTTATAGTCATAGTAGGCAGTGTCGTCACAACGATGACGTAGAAACCAAATTGTCTTGTTACCCCAACAGTTGAATCGTAGACCAGATTCCTCTTCCCAGAATAATTTAAATCCACGACGATACCAATCTCGTAGCAATAAACTAAAATCACGTTTGGGATTCTTTCCAATCATAGGGGGGTAAGTGTTCTCCCACTGATCACATTTGTCATAGTGACAATTGGAGCACAGGTGCTCTCTAGGGTGAGAGTCACACACCTCTTCAAGACATGAATTACATCCTTTAATTTGTACTGCATAGCCTCTATGTAATTTACAAGGATTACATAATTTATACTTTTCACTATAGTCATCAATAATTGTACAATTCTCACATTGAGTCCAACTGCCAAGAGTGTACATGCACAATGGACATGTATGGAACATTTTTTGGTTTCCGATGTCAACTCTCTCACAGCTAAAACGAAACTGATCGTCCTCGCTCGATAAATTCAAAGTAGAGGAAAGGGGAGAGGAGTAACTCTGTGACGTTACCTCTTTCGAATGGCGGGGGGGGCATCTACATTGAATCCATTGGCAATGTCTTCAAAAGTGTATCCACGATATGATTCTGCCTTGTACCAATTAATATATCATTAAATTGACTATAAGCAAGCCTCTGATTGGCTGAGAAAGGATATGTATCCGACTCGCTGATTGGCTGAGAAGGAAACACAGGATCTAACTGTTTCCTAATTCCAGGATCATAACATTCACCCCTAGCAGGCATTTGGCCAAAACAACAACAAGATCTTGAAGGAAGTGTCATTGACCCTGTCCCCGTTAGACTCAATAATCCATCAAAGTGAGAAAAATACTGTTTTTCCATTCTCACTGACAAAAACCATAAAACAGACATGAATTGCTGTTGACATCCATGGAAAACATCAAATAAATTGACCAACACACATAACCGTCCAAGAAACATCCATCAAAGTGAGAAAATTCCTGTTTTTTCAAGTGAGAAAAATTCTGTTTTTCCATTCTCACTGACAAAAACCATAAAACAGACATATATTACTGTTGACATCCATGAAAAACATCAAATAAATTGACCAACACACATAACCGTCCAAGAAACATCCATCAAAGTGAGAAAATTCCTGTTTTTTCATTCTCACTGACAAAATCCATCTCCCTAGGGACTCTATGCCCATATAAGGAGCCCCGTTCGGACCTTTAGGGTCATCTCTACTGATAGGTTTGTGAGTTACTAGACAAAAACCAAAAACCACATAACCACATTGAGTAAGGACACAAACTAAATTTGGATCTATTTTATGCGCTACAAACCAATACAATAGTTTTATCGACATTTTTTCTTCCTTGAGCTCTACTTGTCTTCGTCTACATGCCCTGAAAGTCTAAGCCGATCTTTTAAAACAAGCCTGTTAACCAGATAAAATGTCAAGCCAATCTACAAGTTATTTTTGTTGTCATTAAGGTTTGCATGGCCCTGCCTACATGTGTCGTAGACACAGGGATTTTAGGGCCTTTTTGGGTATCACAAACCTATACAGTGAAATATTAATGTAAATTTGTTTTCTGTATAGGGACCCATCTGGCCAGAAACTTATGAATACCATTTCCGAGCTGGCTGAAGAGACAAAGGGATAAGACCCAGTTTTCGTACACCCCAAATCTTTAAGTCTGGAATGATCAAAACACACAAAGTCAAGTACCTGGCCTGAATAGAAGTATTACGAGTGCTAACTCATGGGGAAACATATTTTGGGCCCTCTTTTCAATTTTTTTTTTCAAATTTGTTTTATTTTCTTTGCATAAGGGTTCCTTTGACCCAATAGCTTATCGATATAAGTTTCAAAGTTTAAAAAAAAAATATATCGGTTCTTTTTCTGACGAGCCAATTGTTTTGTTATTTTGGGAAGAAATAATGTTTTGTCACTCTTATTCCTTTCCCTAACCCAATAGCATATCGATATAAGTTTCACAGTTTAAAAAAAAAATATCGGTTCTTTTTCTGGCGAGCCGATTGTTTTGTTATTTTGGAAAGACATAATGCTCTGTCACTCTTATTCCTTTCCCTAAACATAATATTTGAATTCCAGTTGCCCTTACGAAACACTCCTGTATGTTTTAACTCACTCCCTCAGTTGTTCCCCAGACATAAAAGATACGCCATTTTGATATTCTGGGTGAATTAGATGTTTTTTGATAAGCGAAGACAAACATTTTTTGCCCCCCCCCCCCACATCCCTTTCCTCTAAACAAAAACATGGAATACCTTTGCCTCCACCACCAACACACTGAAAGCTTCATCTTGATCTCTACCTGTACTTCCCAAAATCTTGAAGATGTACCATTTCGACAAGCTGGATGCAGTTTCGTTTGATTTACCTCTGCTCCTCCCCCAAGACCTGATTCAACTTTTACTTTGCCCCAAAGACATTCCAAACCTAGTAACTTCTTATGTACTGGGTTGATTTAAAATCTTCCAGGTCCTAGTCGATCAGAAAAAAAATTGCCCCACTTTCAGGCAAATCAAATTTATTTTCAAGTTTTTCTGGGCAATGGGGTTCCTTTTTTTACTTTCTTACGCATAAGTTTCAAGCTGTTCCAAAAGCTGTTCAAGTGGAAGTACGTCTGTGTAGCAACCCATGGTCGAACTTGAAATTATTTTGCTCCAGTTTGCTAAGTTACGAGGTTCTACCCTAATAATCTTTAAATGCGGATGGGCTATCTATTCAGTTTGGCTGAACATTTTAACGAGAAGGTAATCATGCATATTGATAATTTACGCTCTGTATAACTCTAGCAGTGATGGGCTCTGATCTACAAGGTTTGGGCTGAAGAAGAAGGGGTTTTCCACGATTAATCGTTGATCAACCATTTCTAATATCCACAACAATAACCTAGTTCCAGCTACAAATGTAGTTTGAAACTCACAGTGAATGTAGCCATCGCTGCGTTTGAGGCTCACTTGCTTCCCGCGCTGGGCAGCCAATCACCTATCCAACTTATATCATTACTTATATCATGACTTTAACTATCACCAGCACTCTTACTCTAACTATTTTCACCATAACTACTGCCAGGGCAGTATCCACGGAAGAGGGTACTCGGTTTGAATCCCCCGCAAATTTTTGTCCTAATCATACAAAAGTAACACAAATACATGGTAACAAATTTTCGTTTCGTTATGTGATCTTTGTTTTTTGTGCAAGCTCCATCCTCAGAATAAAAATCTTGGATACGGCCCTGAATATTACTTCTATTTCCATCACTGCTCCTGGTTTCCCTCTGTTTCAAATCTGCAATAAATGAACTTTTGCCTCTTTCTAGTGTAGATAGAGATTTTAAACTTGAAAATGATCCAACAATATTTCTATCGCAGTATTATTATCAGAAAAATGTATAATTTGGATAAATGTTTCACGTCTCTTGACTGTTAATGGTGCCAAGCTGATTTATTTGGCTGTCGTACCAAAAATGGGACGTTTGACATTTCAGTTNATTTATTTGGCTGTCGTACCAAAAATGGGACGTTTGACATTTCAGTTAGATGTGGACCTAGCCAATGTTTCTGTGCAGCACTGGTCGGTACAACCAAAATCTCCGTGTCTCTTACAGTTGCAGAAACATAGGAGTTTATATAAATATTCTTTTTGTCGTTTTTCTCGCTTTTTGTCCTCCCTAATATTCGGAAAACGGACGCTAATTATTACTATTGTTTTGATTGTTGAAAATATAAATTTGTCTTGTATTATATTAGTTACAAATTGATTAATATTGTTATTTAGTATTTCATTGTTGGTACAACAGGTATTCAAACCATAATAATTATGGCTCAATCTTTTTTGAATTTGTATTAGACTTTATTTAAAAAAACAAAACAAAAAACAATGCACCATTTAATCATTTAACAAGTAGCCTCCCAAGAAAAGACATAGCAGTAGAAGGGCCTTATTGACTCGTGACATGACCACGTGGTTTATGGTTTTTGTCAGTGAGAATTTGAAAAACAGGAATTTTGTCACATTTATGGATGGTTTTATGGACTTTGTCAGTGAGAATGAAAAAACAGGAACTTTGTCACATTTATGTCTGTTTTATGGATGGTTATGTGTGTTGATCAATTTATTTGATGTTTTTATGGATTTTGTCAGTGAGAATGGAAAAACAGGAACTTTGTCACTTTCATGGACTATAGAGTCATTAGGGAGAACACGTGGTTAATGGGGTCAATGTTATTGTTGTTGTTTTGGGCACGCGATAGAGTCATTAGGGAGAACACGTGGTTAATGGGGTCAATGTTATTGCTGTTGTTTTGAGCACGCGATAGTCATTAGGGAGAACACGTGGTTAATGGGGTCAATGTTGTTGTTGTTGTTCAATGCAGATGTTATGAGTTTCCGGGAGATCGCGTGTTTCCAATATTTGTTGTTCGAGCCAAATGTTACGAGTTCCCGGGAAACAGTCAGATCGCGTGTTTCCAATATTTGTTGTTCAATGCAAATGATATGAGTTTCCGAGAGATCGCGTGTTTCCAATATTTCTTGTTCGAACCAAATGTTATGAGTTCCCGGGAAACAGTTAATTAATGTCTGACAGATAACGTAAAGTTAATTAATGTCTTTGGATTTCGAACAGAAATGTTTCCGAGAAACAGTTAGATCACACATGATGTCATGATTGTTTGAATTGTCTCCGGCGCGAAGTTTATTAATGTCTGGAGTTCTTCC
>JAQQPU010023080.1:0-13518 GCA_029168905.1 Artemia sp. Kazakhstan ARC1039 | reverse complement strand
GCTGATCTTTTCGCTAACTATCGTACTTTTAATTCAAGTTTAATATCTCTATAATAAATCTTTGATAATGGCAATCATCGGTGAATGGCTTTAGTCGTTTAGATATTTATCAATATACGAGGGTTTGGGATGCTTTCTCAGATACAAAAAAACATATTATAGGATAGTCCCTTGTGAAGTTTTCAAGAGGAATGTTTAAGAAAATCTATTTATGGGGAAGCTTCCAATGAACTGCGTTAGGGTGTCATTGGGCAACGCCTTCCAGAGTACGTTTATGTGCGGAAAATGAGAAATATTTTTATTTTAATTTCGATAAAGTATATATTCTGTAGACATTTTCAACTCCTGTATCCTGGTAAATATTATGAGGGTGCTGAAAATCCCTGTAGCTTTTTTGAATAATACACCCCTCCATCTATTTGACAATTAAGCATTTTGAAAGTATTCCAATTTTAAACAAAACCAATCTATAATTAGTTGGAAGCTATCATCCCTTAGCACCAATATTTCAGGGTCAACTGCAAAATATTGCAACTCCAGTTGAATTCAGGCTCAATTCAAAAAAAGTGTAATGAGAGATTGCTTATATGTGAAGAGATTAAATATATTAGTAACCCTTATTCCCACATGTCATTTATGTATTCAAAATAATATGTAATTTTAGTTTTGGGGAGAAGAATTGCGCAAGAGAGTACCTCTTACAGTCTTGCACTTCTTTTTGAACCAAATTCTAATACATCTTATTTAGATCTGTTATTTACTCCATCATTTTTCAATATCTATTTATATCTTTGTTATTATTTTTGATTATTTATTTATCCCTACATATCTTTATCGTTTTATCTTTGGCTTTTCTCCTTTCTTTGTATCCTCGATTATAATTATCTGTAATATTCACCTATTATAATCTATCTCTTTTTTTATCCTTAGATATCTAAAACAGCAACCTATATCCTAACTTGCCTCATCGTATTTTTTTATTTTAGTCATTTTGAAAAAACTTTCTCATTTTGCTTCTCCTTTTTGATTGTTAAAACTTGATCTTTCGAAGTGTTTATTTTGATTAATGATAGTAGCATCAGGTTTAATTTTTGTGTTGGTAACTACCTCTTAGAGAAAATTTGATATATTTATAATTTTAAGAACATTTAGCTAAGGGTTTCCTATGTGGACTAACTCAAAAATTTAGTGAACAATGGAGAGTCCCTCAGTAGTACTATTTGTTTCTTTAAATTGTTAATTTATTAATGTTTTAATTAATCTTACTTTCTTTCTGTTTTTATTATTTTTTATTTTAAGAACATTAGGCAACAGTGGTGCAGTCTTTAAAAAACACTCAAACTTGTCTCTATAGTCTCTATATAAGTAAAATTAGGCTTGATAGCAACTCAAGCATAAGCAGGATTGATCTTTTGAGGATAGGTACAATTTTCATTTTATGCTAGTCATCAAGCTCTGTTTCACTTTCCATAATTGAATGATCTCAATTCCCAAACTAACTCCAGGTCACATAATAACCCTAAGTTCCCAAAAAATTATAAGTTAGAAAAAGGTCACTACAAACATTATTATTCTAATAAGAAAAACCACGACTGATCCATTTATATCATCTTCATTTTGTATTTAAAAATACCACAAGTGTTTTTTTGTGTTAAAAGTATATTTAATGTGATTTTACGACATGAAAAAATTCCAAAAATTTCAAAGGTAAAAAAGTAACTCTAAAATAAAACGTCACTACAAACATTATTTTTATAATAAAAAAAATCAGAGACTGACATATTTTTATCATCTTAATTTTGTATTTTTATTATATCACAAGTTAATTTTTTTTGTTATAAGTATATTTTATGTGATTTTAAGACACGAAAAAAAAATTTAAAAACTTTCAGAAAAAAAATCACGCCACTCCCTTAAAAATTTACCCCTCCCTTCTTCCTCTCTTTTCCGCCTCTGAGTGGGGTATGGAGCCCTGCCATGTTCATTACGAAACTGTATTTATCAATTGCTCGCTCACAATCTGAAAATTTTTTAAGAAAACATGGATCCTGTCGCACTCACAATAAGTATTCTACTAATAATCATGTTAAGGCTTGCGTTCAAAAATAATCAATGGACTGAATTCCAAAGTCTAAGAATGACTAGTGGATAGGGGTGATTTTAAGACTAAAGATGATAGACATACAGTTTAGTAGCTAAAGATGATTGTAAATGTCAATTGATAAACTAAAACTGTATGAGAAACAGTTCATGTCCAATATGCCTACAACAAAAATATATATAGATTATAAACCTCTTGTTTATTACACTCCTTGTTAAAATTTCTTTTAGATATCTTGCCCAAAAAAATCACTTTATTAATTGATATTAACTAGATCCAATCCCCATTCTCTCCTATCAAATATTTTGATATTTACGATGTTTTTCCAGGAATTTTCAACTCGCCAAAGCTGAGATAACGGAAGTTCTGGCGGTTTGTATTTATGGCATTGTTTCATCTCCAACATGAATGACTATGCAATACCAGGTGCTAGCACGAACAGATGCAATGGGAGTAGTGGCCACTTAAAGTCATTATGGACCCCGGGGGTAATGTTCACGCAAAAGTATTGAAGTGATACTATCCTGAAACCAAAATATTTTCTGTGAGTTTTCTTTAGTCAAGTCTGTCAAAGGTTTGGCTATTTGAGACTTTTTATGTTTTCAGAAGTAACCAGTTCATTCTTGTATTCCTCTTACCTCTTTAATTGTTAGGAGGGTTTGATGTTTTTGACGCAATTTAGATTATCGGGATCAGGTGCGATTTCACCTTGTAACCACTACTACTAAAATTTTCATTGTAGGCTGCAAAAATTAAAAATTTCTGTCCTGCACTTTAAACTTGGCTCTCTAAATTTAATCAATATGTTGGAAAGCATTGCTAAGTGATCCTACACGTCTTGTTTTATACGGATAATTTAATCCATGAAATAAATTAAGTTTTTCACACCTTGTAATAAATTGAGTAGGGGTCTAGATAAGGCATTTAAATTTGTCATATGTCCAAATACAACGCGTAAGTATTCTTAACTTCCGTATTTGGTCGTCACAAAAGCATTTTTATTTGTTTATTTAAGTCCTCCTCTAAGATTCAGATTTGATGGCAAGCTTGTGTTAGATCCTGAGTGATGAAGTTTTGGTTTTGCCTGTAATTAAATCTAAAATTTCATCTATTCGAGGCAATGGGAATCTATCACTTACTAAGTGTTTTTTAGTGCGCTGGATTCAATCACCAGTCTCAAGTTCTGGTTTTTCTTTGGATCTATTATCACTGGGGCAATAAAGGACTTATGTTTGATCTAATAATGTTACATAATATTTAGGCTTATCAGGTATTATTTACGGTATTTCAGCCAAAGGGAGGCCAAAGGGAGTATTTTAGCCAAAGGGCGGTCCGTTCTTATCCTTGTAAAAGTGCATCAATTCAATATCATTCTCATATTTTGATAGGATATCCTTGAAATCCCATGAAAACTAGCGTAATAAATTTTCAAATTATCGTTTCTTATGTGGTTTAGGTATATTATAGTCAAGATATTGCTTTTCTTACAAAAATAATTGTTCATTTTGAATTTTACATTATTCACTCAACTTTGTTACGTTTTACGCCACTTTTCTACATCCTTGATAGAATTTTTGTGTATTTGGGTAGGACAGACACCTTTTTATGGTTATTTTGTCATTGGAAATTAGGTTTGTTACCCAAATAAAGACTTCTATCCTTGTCCACAATCAACACAACAATAACTTTGTACCGTGAGTAATATGTGATTTATTTAAAATATAAAAAAAGAAAAAAGAAAAATTCATTCCTTCTAAGGTTTACTTCCGAGACAAATTAAACTTCCCCTAATTAAGCTTAAATCCCGTTTCAAACTTGAGTCTAAATTCTTAATCAGAAAAAGAATAACTGCATTTTATTCTCTGCCAAACACCGACAATTAAATCAAGGAAACAGTTTTGAATTTCGCGAAGATACTTGGCAATAAAAAAATCACAAGATACAAAGTTCAAAGGAAGTTTTAAACTATAAAAGGAATGTGAACGCCTAAATCATCAGAATATTGAAAATAAATTATTGGGCAATGAGTTAGCATAAGGAGTTTAGTTTGCAAACATAATTACAAGGTAGCGGGCCCTCCACAGGAGTTGAGCCAATCGTGATATAGCTCTTAGTACGCAAAATAAAGAATAGTGTTTTATAGTGTTAGAAAAGTGTTTTTCGCATCTTATTATTATTCAGAACCCAGGCACTATGATGACAGACCTTATGTTTCTACCATTCTGTGAGCAATTGCGAAATTATTATTCTGACTGAAGCGAAGCCTTGCTCATATACATACGTTGTTGTACACCTGAAATGTAAGTCAAAATAAAACTATAACTTTTCTATTTGTTTTTTTTCATATTATATGCCTGTATCTCATCGCACAGTAGATAACTAGTTCAATTGTGCTCCATAGGCAGCACTCCCTAACGAATCTGATTTGGAGATAACTTGAGGAAAAGAGTCTACATTTTTGCAGTTACATATTTTATTTTCTCTCTAAGATTGAGAGTGGCGCGGTCGCCCATTTACCTTACTCCCCTTTACTGTGGCGCAGTCCTTGATGGTACAATTGACACAATCTTTAGCGTTACAAGTGGCGCAATCGGAAAAATTATACGGTGCAAGTTCACAGCTTTAAACCTCAACAGCGCAGTTGGTGCGATCGGTATACAGATTAAAACCCTTAACATTACATTAAAACCCTTAACATTACAACTTTATCATATGCACATACTGTTTTCGAATATTTCATCTTCACTTTCATTTATATGATGCAAGTGTTTATCCTTCCAATGCACAATTAATATGGATTGAAACACAAAATAAACCTTCTACTGTCCATATTCAACCAAAGATTACTCTGGGGTTGGCTGCATAAATAAAACTTTCAAGTTCAAAAATTTTGTTCCAAAAAATGTTTTGATATTCAGAATCAAAAATCATTAAGATTCACCTCAAGGGCTAAGCACTTAGACCACTTGAATGTAGTGTTTGTGCACTATTTTGTTTTAATATTGATCTTTACCGTTCCCTGAAGGTCCAGGTTCAAAATATTCCAGGTATTGAATTCAATAGCTCAAGAATGGCTAGTATGTAGGGGTGTTTTTAAATCAAAATGTTCAGAATAAAAAAACCGTTTATCCTTCCAATATATAATTAATATTGATCTAAACACAAAATAAACCTTCAACTGTTTTTATTCAACCAAAGAGTACTCTGGGGTTGGCTGCATACATAAACATTTCAAGTTCAAAAGTTTTGTTCCAAAAAATGTTTTAATATTCAGAATCATAAATCATTAAGATTCACCTCAAGAGCTAAGCAAGTAACCCCCGCAATGACAGGATTTATGCATATTTTAGTTTTAGTGTCACTCTTTACCATTCCCTGAAGGTCCAGATGAAAAAAATATTCCATGGAATGAATTCCATAGTTCAAGAATGGCTAGTAGGGAGGGGTATTTTCTCAACCTAAAGATGATATAAGTACAATTAGGTAACTAAATGGAACTGTAAATGTCTATTGATAAACCAAAATTAAAAGAAAAACAATATTTTGGAAATTGAATTACATTACAATAATGATACCTTCCCAGTTGTAGTCATAATCAATTATTAATAGTTATTAGTCAGTAATTGGTTCAATGCCATTAGAGTACAAAAAACGTCTCATCCAATTTTTATTGGAATTGATATCAAAACTTTGCTTATAAGACATAATGTCACTTCAGACTCACTTCTTATTATTGAACAACATACTTGTCAAACGAAACTCAAATAATAATGTTTCCAACCATTTTCCTTATTGCCTCAGAAGTTGAGATAAGGTAATAAAGAGTTTCCTTGAGAATAGTTGTTTCCGAAAAAAAATGTTATGGCTCTTGTTAAAAGCCGAGAAGGGATATGAGGGATTAGTAACTCCATTAGCACATTGGGATATAGGCCAGCTTGGAAGGATAGAATAAGTATGTCGTCGGAATGATAGGTTATGTGTGTTGTCGGAATGATTGGATAAGGCTTTCATCGGAACGGTAAGATATGTTTGTCATCGGACGTATTGTCCTATAGGCCCCGTAGGACGAATTGAAGGACATGGAGGATTTAAAAAAAAGTTTCTGGACCGGGGATCGATGAGGGGATTTGCCTCTCGGAAGAATTAATACACTACTACTAATCTTTTCTCGTCACTCTTTTTCAAGCACTCACTTTTTTGCCGCAAATCCTTTTTTCTTACTAGTCATTAAACTTCTTTTTTTACATATTAGCAGTTACTCTAGCACCACAATAACGAAAAATCTTAATTTTATTATTTTCAATTAACTCATGTCATTTTTTACCCTTCTAGGCCTAGAGGGGTCCCCTCCAACATGAATTTTGGAACACAGAACAAGTCATCCGTTTTTTTTCACATTCCAAGAACTTAAGAAGGTTCTGGAAATCACTTTATTTCAGATCCGTGCTTTTGAATCACAAAACAAGTAGTTTTTAAATTTCCAAGATGTTAAGAGGGACTCTTTATCATCCTTTTTTAGACACGAACTTTTGGACTGTAAATCCTCTTCGTTTGTTTTTCTAGTCATTACACTTCTTTCTTTCCCGTTTCTTACGCTACTGTACCAGAACAATAATAAAAAATCTTTACTTTATTAATTTTTCTAACAACTCCTGCCCATTTTTTACTTTTTTAGACCTACAGAACCCCTCTGACCATAAATTTTGTACTGTGGAACAAGTCCTTTCTTTCTATATCATTCCAAGATTTAAAGAGGACTTCTCTTATTACTGTATTTTCGAAACTTTTGGACTGAAAAAAATCTATTCGTTTTTCATTTACTAGTTATAAAAACTCTTTTTTTTTTACAAATTCGTATGCTCCTGTAAAGCTACAATGATAAGAAAATCTCTATTTAACTTTTTTTCGAACCACTCTTGTACTTTTTTTTAACTTTTCACACCTATAGGGCCCCTTCATTATTACTTTAGGAGCAGAACAAGTCATCTCTTTCTTTATAATTCCATTATTTAAAGATGGTATTCCCCCATAATAAATCCTATACGTTTTTCTTTTACTTGTCATTATACGTCTGTTTTTTTTGTTTTGTTTTTTTAAATTTGTACACTCTTGTAACATCACAATGATATAAACCTTTATTTCTTTCGTAATAACTACTATCTTCTTTTTTGACCTTTCCATACCTACAGGAGCCCTCAATCATAACTTTTGGACCGCAGAAAAAGTCCACTCTCATTTAAAGATACAAAGATTTCAAGAGGGCTTCTCCTAACACTCTATGACAGGCTCTTTTGGACCGCTAATCCTATTATGTTTTTTTTTATTGGTGATTAGACTTTTTTTTAGAAATTCGTACACTCCACTAACATCACAATGTCAAAAATCTCTATTTATTATTTTTTGGAAAATTTATGTACTTCTTTGTCCTTTCTAAACCTAAGAGTCCTCTTCACCAGGACTTTTTCAAGCACAGAACTAATCTTCTTTTTCTTTATCATTCCAATATTTTAGAATGGCTTTCCCAATCACTCAGGTACAGGCATTTTTGACAGCAAAACCTTAATCGTTTTTCTTTTTCTAGTTATTAGACTTCATAATTTTACAAATTTGTACACTCTTGTAACACCGCAATGATAGAAAATAATTATTTTATTATCTTTTCTAAGAATTCATTTACTATTATAATCTTTTAAGATTTACAGGAGCCCTCAGCTATAACTCTTGGAGCAGAGAATAAGTCCTTTTTTTCAAAATCTTGGATTTTAGAGGTATTCTCCCACCTCTACATTTTAGGTACTTTTGGACCACAAACTATTATTCTTTTTTCTTTTAATAGTCATTAAACTTTAGTAGTTTATAAACCTTATTAGAGAAAAATTCCAATACCAAAAAAGAAAATCAAGAAAGGTTTTTAATGCTGAAACCCAAAACTAACACGTATCGGAGGCATACACCCCCATATTTCTTCATAAAAACCAAAAAAATTAAACTTGATTCGTTAAAAAATGAAAAACTTCTCACTTAAAGTGTGAGAAAGCCAATAAAAGAAAATTCACAGTGAAACTTAAACAGAACGTTGAAAAACAGAAAAATAAAAAAATCAGTTTTGGAAAAGACAAAAAAATAAGAATTTGATTCTTTAATAAGCAAAGAAACAAAACACTATTTTCCCAAAAAACAAAAAATCAAACACTTGATTCTCTGAAAAAATTTAAAATTAAAACATAAGTCTTTGAAAAAAATAAATGCTTATTTCTGTGCAAAAAAATGAAGCACTTATTTCTTTAAAAAATGCCATTTTAGCGCTGCCATCACCCCTGCAAGACACTAGAAGCCCTAATTTTTTCAAGTTTCAATTTTCATTTTATTTCTATATTTTAACTTTGGAAGGTTAACTACCTTTTTTCCTTTTAACTTTTTCTGTTTTTTTTGGAAATTGGAATATTAGATTTTGTTTTACTATTTACTGAATAATTTTAAGATGGGTAGAAGATGCATCCCACATCAGGACTTTTGTCTTTTTTATGGAACTTGAGTGTCTTTTATAATATATGTCTGTAAATATGTCTGTTTTATTTTTCTGGCGAGGCAAAACATCTTAATTTGATCCCGAATCTACTTTTCTATTGATTTTTAAATTGGATGATTTGGGATTGAAATGCCTATTCAGTGTTTTTCTCAAATTGGCATTGTTATCCTTTTTGAATGGTTAATTCTTCCTTCCTGGTGGGCTTTTCTTTGGGTTGATTTTATAGTTCTTGTTCAGTTTATTACCAGCTATGGCTTGAGAATTATTTATGAGTTCTCTCAATTTTCATGAAAGTGGTTTTTCTTAACTATGTGTAGAAAGGGAGATTGTGAAAGTTGGTTGGCTTAGCTTGAGATTATATAGTTCAAGGGCTTGTACTAGTATCTCCAAGAAGAAGAAATATCAAAGTATTTTGTTTTTCTCGCTAATATACAGATAGCCAATTATAGGCTAAGGAAACTAGTTACTAAAAGTAGATCCTATGTGATATCTCTAAGTTATCTTATAAGTTACGGGTTACCTTAGTTTTCTTATGTCATAAGGTTATAGTGGGGGCATTAACAAGAAAATCCTTTTAAGTCTGGTTACACGGGGGGCTTATAGCTTTGTTAAAAAAATCTTGATTGCAGCAATTTTACTTCACGTTTTCTAAATATTAGGGCTAAAAACCTGCCTTTTGGTTTCATCAATTTATTTGAAACTAGCTGAAGTTTCTGAGAAATAGAGAATACTTACACTAATGTTTTTAGGGAGGTGAGACACCATATCTATTGGTGCAATCTACTAATATAGATATTACTCTCTGACAAATTATTGAGATTCTATTACAAGTATTTTTTAGGAGGCGAAGATTTCCCTCGGTTGGATTTATCTAAATGGGAAATTAAATTAAAGCTAACTTTTGAAATATTTCTGGGTTTGAATATGTTATATTTGGATATATACATTGACTTTCCCAGAGCAGGTTACTTGGTCTTTTGTAACTTTAAGGAAATTGAATTATTATTTGAAAGTGTGGATAGTTTTACTGTTGGGTGTTTTCCGGTAGTTTTTTGATCTCACATTAAGTTGTATTTGTCTAGATGAGCATAACAATTTTCACCACTTCAGTATTCATAATATTTCGTAACCATAATTTTCAATAACTCCTCATAGGAGCTCGAAATCTTATCACTAATATTCCTCAACTAAACATTGATAATCACGATGTTTGTCGTTTTATGGTTTTGTGTTCACCAATGTCAATCAATTGAATGAAAAAATAGCTTATGAATGGGAAAATTACTGATTATTTTCTTATTTCAAATATTTTGTTCCTAATAGTTGATCGACATAATGCCAGTTTAAAAGAAAAATGTTCAACTTTCAGGATTGCGGTGACCAGCTACAGATAGAAGTTGTAACTAACACCAAGACTTTTGTTATCAGATATTCAAGAGTGATAAGGATCTCCAGAAGTTATTAGAACGAATCCAAGAAGAGAATATACGTCAAAGGTCTCGAAGGGTTGCCTATTTTAGAAATCCTCAGGATAATATAAAAACTCTTGATAGTGAAACTGAATGTAGTAAAAAAATTCCTTAGAGTAATATCTCATCAGAGGCAATCTATATGCTCTACATTTTTATATCCAACACACATTCTCAATATGAACTGAGGCTTTTTTCAAATATAATTTTTGTTTAGGGAGGAATCTAAAAGAAGTATTTTCCTTATTACCCTAAATTTTTACTTTAAATTCCTTTGCCCTATTAATCCTGAGATCCATGGCACTGTTCACCAATGTTACTATTAAACAGTTCCATAGAATATGCTTTTCATCTTCAGCTACATTTTTGTTTTTCTCTTGGAGGTTAAAAATGTAATGGGAGCTTATCCTTGCTAATGCCTAATGTTGTTCGATTCACCAGTGCATTATTTTTTCTATCAAGAGTAAATTCAAGTTGAAAATTAAATTTTCTTCTTGAATGACTCTAAGAATGACCAAAATTCCCTTCTCGAACTGAAAGACTCGAAGCCTCTTAGTTTTTTTTATTTTTCACAATGAATTATAGTGTATTGTAATTCATGTCAGAAACAAGGTGAATCCCATCCCAAATATCGGCACAATTCATCACACAATATTAGTACAGTTATTATTAGCACACTTACTAATACATTAGGCCTTTTAAATAATAGGTGTATAATAGGTATAAATAGGCGTTTAACTAATAGGTATAAAACCCGTTATTTTAGTTATCCACACGTTGGATGACAGTTGATCTTGCTCTAAGCCGTGCCAAGTTGACCTAGTAGCCAGAAAGCTGGATATTGGACATAAATTGAAAGCAGGTAATACATAAGACTTTTGATATTCTGAGGTTTAGCTTTTGTGTTCTCAGTTTTAAGTTCAATCATGAGTGATGCATCTACAACTAATAGTCTTGTTAGGCATGATTGGTATCGAGGTAACATTTTGTGTATAAAATAAGTCTTCTTACTCCTACATAAATATTTTTTATCTGATATACTTTAAATCCCTTGATTCCAGGACCTTCAGCTCTATTTTAAATAGCTATTTCAACAACAGTAGATTCCATCTAAACCTCTTTCTATGCACTTCCAAAACATCAGTTAAATATTTGATGAGTCTTTAATATATATTTTGTAATAATCAACCTATATGTTACACTAGTTACGAAAATTCTAATTAATTATAAATCTAATTTCTACTCTTTTTTATTTTTCTTACTTTTTCTTACTTACTTCCAATTTCTTACTTTTTTTAGCAAATGATTCAGGTTTGACTACATTTGTTTCGACTTTTTTTTCATTTATTTTTTCTGTTTATTACCTGCTATGACTTGAGAATTAAATATGAGTTTTGCTTAATATTACAAAAGTATTTTTCTCAACCAGAGATAGAGAGTTTGTCAATATTGTTCTATTCAACTTTTTGAGTGTATTACGCAAATATAAAGAAGAGAAAATAAGGGCTAAGTTCGCTAGCTTATAAGAGAAGATCATAGGCAATTTTACAGTTGTCATATAAAGTAAGAGCTACCTTCACCGGTATCATGAATAGTGTTAAGGTAGTATTGGTATTGATGGTATACAATCCCTTTTTAGCATGATAATATGGGAGTCTTAAAACTTTGTTTGGTAATGTTCATCAATAAGCTCTTCCATTCTTAAATCTCAGTGGAAAATATTTTGCTCTCCCTATTTTAAATCCGTGTGTTTGAGCAAATTTTTTTCCAAGATCAGGGAGATAAATCTAAATTTTAGTGCAAAAGTGGGGGTTAGGGAGGAGACCGTTCCATTATTAATGTATAGAGACAAATATCATTAATTTTTAGTTTTAGTTTATCTTTTTGCTTTCTTTTGTGTAAAGGAATTTGTTTCTTGAAAATTCACCAGTTTAAACCCTTCATCTAGAGCTATATATAATTTAAGACGGGCTATTACGCTCTCCTTTAGCGTCATCATTAGAAAATAAAAGAGGAGACTAGGATGGGACTATTTCTTGTACCTTAAATTATTTTTACTTTAATAGGGTATTACTTGTCTGAATCTCTATTTAAACGACTCTATTTTAAATTTTTCAAATTTAACGGCTATTCATTGGTACATAATTGACCATCAATCTCAGCAAGACATTATAACGTTGGTTCTTTTTCATTACTCACTTTGAACCTAATTTAATTGCTGAATATCATTGAAATAATTATATCTATTGGAGGACCTTGTTACACTTTTTTATATTATGCAGTTTTATATGCTAAAATCTATTGACAAGTAATTTTAAAATCAATAATTTCAAATATTTAGAGCCAATGTCAATAATGTTTTTTTTTCACCTTTAATCAATATCTAATTTCTTATGAGTGTGGTTTTCTACTAAAAAGGGCAATTCTCAACTTTCAGTTTGTTACTACAAATAGTTTTATAAACGAATCCTTTAAATATAAAGCTGATCTTTTCGCTAACTATCGTACTTTTAATTCAAGTTTAATATCTCTATAATAAATCTTTGATAATGGCAATCATCGGTGAATGGCTTTAGTCGTTTAGATATTTATCAATATACGAGGGTTTGGGATGCTTTCTCAGATACAAAAAAACATATTATAGGATAGTCCCTTGTGAAGTTTTCAAGAGGAATGTTTAAGAAAATCTATTTATGGGGAAGCTTCCAATGAACTGCGTTAGGGTGTCATTGGGCAACGCCTTCCAGAGTACGTTTATGTGCGGAAAATGAGAAATATTTTTATTTTAATTTCGATAAAGTATATATTCTGTAGACATTTTCAACTCCTGTATCCTGGTAAATATTATGAGGGTGCTGAAAATCCCTGTAGCTTTTTTGAATAATACACCCCTCCATCTATTTGACAATTAAGCATTTTGAAAGTATTCCAATTTTAAACAAAACCAATCTATAATTAGTTGGAAGCTATCATCCCTTAGCACCAATATTTCAGGGTCAACTGCAAAATATTGCAACTCCAGTTGAATTCAGGCTCAATTCAAAAAAAGTGTAATGAGAGATTGCTTATATGTGAAGAGATTAAATATATTAGTAACCCTTATTCCCACATGTCATTTATGTATTCAAAATAATATGTAATTTTAGTTTTGGGGAGAAGAATTGCGCAAGAGAGTACCTCTTACAGTCTTGCACTTCTTTTTGAACCAAATTCTAATACATCTTATTTAGATCTGTTATTTACTCCATCATTTTTCAATATCTATTTATATCTTTGTTATTATTTTTGATTATTTATTTATCCCTACATATCTTTATCGTTTTATCTTTGGCTTTTCTCCTTTCTTTGTATCCTCGATTATAATTATCTGTAATATTCACCTATTATAATCTATCTCTTTTTTTATCCTTAGATATCTA
>JAQQPU010023079.1:3024-13519 GCA_029168905.1 Artemia sp. Kazakhstan ARC1039 | reverse complement strand
TGAAACCAGTGATAAACAAAATTTCTTATTTGAACGAAAACCATCAAAAATTTTTAACTAAATGTTTTATACAATCTCCTTCCAAAAAATATAATTTATACATAAAGGAAACAAATATATTTGCAAATAAGATGTCTACTTTTATTTTTGTACATTCTACACCTTAGAAGTAGGTATTTATAAATCCTAAGTTGAAAAGACATCCATTTTTTAAAAAGGGGTTTATCTCTCACAGCCATCTTTATTTCAAAGTACTTACTCTACCACTGAATTCCAGCAAACCCTTAATTATTCAATGCAAATGAACTTTTGCCATTGGTTTCATATTAGCTTATAGAACAAAAACCAGTTTTTCGACATGATGCCTATACGTGCCACATTTCGATAGAGTCGTTTTTGGTTTAGAATTGGCATGTCATCACCTTCGTATTAGCTTAAGAAACAAAACAAGTCTTGTGACGTCAGCTCTTAAACATGCCCCTTTTCGACAAGAATTCATTTTTGTTTCTATGCTGCATGGCCGCATAAAACCTGTTTCAAACATGCCACAAAGCGGCTGATCCTGTTTTCGACCGACCCCAACCTTTCTTTCATCACAGCCTTGAAAAGCGGGATTGAACCACACTTTTTGTACAGCCTACTGTTTCAAAAACGGCCAGTCAGCCTGGTACGCAGACCAATCTGTTGGCAATTTCTCTGGAAAACATCTAACAAACATTCTGCTTTTCGGAGCGCCCATGCTTCAGAGCCATATTTGACCACTGTTATCTCTGTAGCTACCAATATTCTAATCTTGGTTTGCAGACTTATCTTCCTATTCCTCTAAATTTTTTTTTAACTGTGAAAAGAAACACCCTGAGCCTTGGCTATTTTCCTTTTAACATCTTCACTGCTCCCACCGCCTTTACTAATAATACTACCACGGTAAGTAAAGCTGCCCACCTGATCAGTTATTTTGTTGCCCAATGCCACCTTTCCATCTTCACTTATTTCTAGCCTTAGTTAGTCTTCTTACCATTTTCTAACCTTATTCTAGCACCCTGACCTCGCAAAACCTCTAAAAGTCCATTCTTTTTGCTCACACTTTCCTGTAGGAGGCTTAAATTGTCAGTATAATCTAAGTCCAGGAGAGTTTTTCCTCCCCATTTGATTCCATGGTCTCCCATTGCCTTTCCTGTGCTCCTTAAGAAAGAATCCATAAAAATGATCCATATAAAGGAGGATAGAACACAACCTTGCTTAACTCCTGATTTAATACTAAACCGGCTGCCAGCCTCATTTCCTACCTTAACCGCGGCAGTGTTATTCTCGTACATAGCAATAATCACTTTAATGTATTTGTCTGGTATACCATACAAGGATAAGACCTTTGCTATAGCTCTTCTATCAACAGTGTCGAACGCTTGCTCATAATCTATAAAACTGAGGACCAAAGGTGTTTGATAACTCAGGCACTTCTCAAGTATTAACCTAAAAGTGAAAATCTGGTCAACACATCTTCTACCTTTTCTAAAACCGCACTGTTTTTCTCTTAAAACAATGTCTACGGCTTCTCTCATTCTAAAAAGTATCATATTACTAAGTACTTTGCTACCTACAGAGACCAGACTAATGCCTCGATAATTACCACACTCACTCTTATTATGTTCCTTATAAAGCGGTTTAATTAAGGTTTCCTAAAATCGCTAGGTACTTCCCTTTATTCTTAATCTTCAGTAACTTATTCCTAACCTCAGAGCCACCATATTTAGGAAACTCATTTACCAAACTATCAGCGCACTATCAATTCTTCCTCACAAAATAAATCTTCCTTCACATCCAAGGTATCACAAACCTTTTCACTTTCCTCTATATCTTTTCCTGCAACTCTACCTCGGTTTCGCACATTCTCAAAACGTTCTACCCATCTCTCTTTAACTTTAACATCTCTCTTTGTCCTTATAGTGGCCCCGTTCCTATCTTTAACTGGGACAAGTCCAGATTTACTACTCCCTCTCAATTAATTGACAGGCCAGTACAATATTTTACTATTATGCCGTCTTAGTGCATCTTCCAGATACTCGGCAATTTTATACATGGCCTCCACTTCACACCACCCTAGTTCATATTTTAAAGCTTTCTCCACTTTCTTTACAGTCCTTTTGTTTTCATATGATCTATCACTCAGGTAACTCTTGTACAAGCCCCTTCTCCTCTCTATTAGACCTAAAGCTTTTTCACTACTATTCCTAGCCACAGCGCCTTTTTTCAGTATTTTTTTTCTCTTTCAAAGTTTAACACTTTGTTGTTTTGTCAATAATCAGTGATAATATTTATATGAATACTCGAGTTCTCCAGGGGCTACATTTAGGCCCTAGGGATCATTGATCAGTCCCTGGAGTTTTGCTTTATTTGTGTTTATATTCAATAAAATCAAAGTTCAAAGTTCTGTCTTACCATCACGTGAACACCATGTTAACTTGGTAACAAACCGTATTGGTTATGACTAGATTGTTATATCTACAAATTTGCACCAGTTTTGTAGCCATTACTGTTTTCTTCTCCTACACCAAATTTACCTAGGCTAGGATACCATCTATCCATATTTCTACCTATTTCTACCTATAAGTTTTCGGTTTACAATAACATAATCAATAAGGTTTGCTGTCTTACCATCACGTGAAAACCATGTTAACTTGGTAACCAAACACCGTATTGGTTATAACTAGATTGACAGTCTGTAGCCATTGATGTTTTCTTCTCCAACACCTAATTTACCTAGGCTAGGATATCATCTATCCCTATTTCTACCTATATAGTCTTCGGTTTACAATAACATAATCAATAAGGTTTGCTGTCTTACCATCATGTGAATACCATGTTAACTTGGTAACCAAACACCTTATTGGTTATAACTAGATTGTTATACCTACAAATTTGCAACAGTCTGTAGCCATTGCTGTTTTCTTCTCCTACACCAAATTTACCTAGGATACCATCTATCCTTATTTATACCGACCTGGGCGTTAAAATCTCTTAATAAAAACACCATATTTCTACCTGGGACCCTGTCTATTTGCTCCTGTAACTGTAAGTAAAATTTATCTGAGTCGCTAGTACCTCCGTTAGTTGAATATACAGGGGAATATGCTACTATAATTGATACCCTGAACTTTTTAGTCATAAAATGAGCTATTAGTGTTCTATTATTAATACCTTCCCAGCCTAAACAAGACTTAGCAGCATCCTTATTCACCATGAGCCGTACTCCCTGTCTATGTACCCCATTCTTCCTGCCTGTGTAAACAAATTCTATATCACCTAATTTCATGCTTCCTACCCCTGGGATATGAGTTTCTGAGACTCCTAATAATTCCAGTTCGAATCGTCTAGATTCGTCAGTCAAAGTGTCGATACGGTAGTTTTTTTTTTTAACGTCGTAACATTTCAAGTTCCAATTTTCGCCTTCTTTAAATCGTTGAAATTATTTTGGCCTCAGGAAAAGCAATGGTCCCGGATATCAGTACGGATACCAGTATCCGGGACCATTGCTTTATCCCAAGAATAGCTAAGGGAATTAATTTAAAACTTTCATTGCATGTTGAGAGGGTTGGTTGATTAATGCTAATCTCAAGGATGTAACTTGATGGTGGTCAGAATGACTTCAGCCCTATAGAAACCTAGACACTATGAAGGCTTTTAAACCCTATATTTGGATGATACTCCACATAACCACTTCTATAGCCACCACTTCTATAGCCAACCACTTCATAACCACCACTGAATTTTATAGTACAAATCATTATTAAAAAATTGGCGAAATTTGGTCCAAAATTTAAATTACAGTCAAAAATCTTGATTCTTAAAGAGAAAACCCAAAATAGCCTTTAAATATTTCTTTTATGAATGAATATGAAAAAAATATATGACAAAACCAATAGAAATTAATCTAAAATAAATCTCCACAAAAGAAATTTTTCAAAAAAAGTAAAGAGTTACGTTAAGCCTAAGACGAGCAAAAGTGAAGTCAAATAGCAATTCAAGTGCGAAACGAACATAAATCACTATCAATATATAAATTAGACCCAATACAAACAGAAATCAAAATAAATAATCAAACCGAGCTCAGTAATACTTCCTGGAATAAACTCTTTTTGCTTTTCTTGATAATTGATCAAGAGCGTTACGATAATTATTATATTATATCATTTAGATCACACTCAAGATTGATCTTCGTTTTGTAAAGTTGGTCTGTTATACGCAACGATTTTAGAAGGTCCACAGTTACCTATGGTTTCTTTGGGGCTGTCCTTTATTTCTTTGAAAAATCGTTTTTAAAACCTCTCTTCATTATGTGATGCAATTGATAAAATATTTTCCCAGTTCATTTGAGATAATACATTTTTATAACATAAGACATTTTTTTTTTATTTACATATTGCCAAGAAACTCCCTCTTTACCCTGTAACTATTCCCTAGAAGAATAACCTATCTAGAAAACACACCAAAATGGTCAGAAGTGCTACTAACAGCAATATGGGAGGAGTCAGGGCTAACACTTGAGAATATATTATCAATACATGTCGCGGATGTATCCGTGACCCTCGTAGATATGTTGTTTGATGGAAATTATCCAAATGTTTTGAAAGTATTCAATAGTCGGCTACTATTTGCAATCAGGGTGATGTTTAGATCACAAACAAAGAAACACGGAAAATTAGCAGGCAATTTCTCAAGCTGCTCCTCCAAAAGATCTAAGGATTCATTTTGTGCGTCCATTATCTGATATGCAGCAAGACCATGATGTTGATGCAATTACCTATTTTTTGTGTAGAAATTATATCCCTGGCGAATAGAGGGCCGAGTGCAAGGTGCACCTAATGTACCCTGCGTATTGTGATTGAAGGTGTTTCTATTTATAAAGTATGCAGCAGATAAAGGGATTCAGTAAATTGACGGCATGGTGAGGTGTGAAATACCCAATAAGCAGGGGCGTCCCGAGGGGGATGGGGAGGGTTGCGCTACCCCCCGACCTTTTTGACATTCGGTAAAAGTTTCGCCGAAGGCTAAAGTTTCGTCAGAAATTTGTAAAATCGACCGAAATTCAGCATAATTCTTGATTTCTGCAGAAAATTCAGCATAAATCAGGTAGCAACTCGGTAAAATTTACGAAGATCTCCCCCCGAATAAAACAAGCCTCGGGACGCCCCTGCCAATAAGTATTGCCAAAAATGCATAAGAAGGAGGGAGGGGGTGGACTATCTCAAACAGTAAGCTGTACGAAAATGTCGCTCAATCCCGCTTTCTAGGGCTATAATGAGAGAAAGGCTGAGATGGCTAGGACATACTCTGCAGATGGAGGATGACAGATTGCCAAAAATCCAAAAATGCCAAAAATGGCCAAAAATGTCTCGGTCAACCATCTAGGGCCAAACAAAAAGCAGCATGAGAGGATGTTCTAAGGAAATATTTAAGGCAAATAGAAAATTTTTGGGAGGGCATAAAGAAGAAAACTTTTAATAGATTAAAATGGGGAGAGGAGTGTACGCAGGTCTGTTGGCCTCAGATGGGCTGGTGCTGCAGAGATTTGTTAGTTAGTAGTAGTATATTGGTTACTTGGGTTCTGAATTACCCTCCATCATGAACTATATGAAAAAGGCAGAAATTTCCGATATTTTCCAGCTTGTTGCTCAATCCTCCCTGGAAAATGTCTATTTCTTTCTCCCCCTCCCCTCTCCTTTGAAAACTAATGCCAGTTTTCTTCATTTATTCGTTGATAATTGATCTTTTTTGACAATTTTAAAATCTGCGTGTAATATTCTGGTAAGAAATAATCAGATACAGCACCCATAATTTTGTAGGTATTCGACTGCCCCGTCTAGTTGGAAAAGGTCTAGAAGAACTGCCATCTCCAAGATTAGTCAGCATACAACTAGCCAAAGAGGGTGAAATAAGGTCACGGACTTTGCACAATTTGACGCACATGTTTTTAACTTGGGGTCAGTTTCTTGATCATGATGTCACAGCTACTGCACCAACCAAAGGTAAAGTTATAATGCTTTATGCATTGTTATAGCAGTCAATTTCTCAAGCTGCTCCTTCAAAAGATCTAAGGATTCATTTTATGAGGAAGCCTTCCCTATACACTGTTAAATCACTCCAAATAGTACAGTTTACCGTTTACCATAAAACTCTACAGTTTACAATACAAATTGCAGGATCATGGGGCTCATACCCCAAGATATATCGTGGTTAGGCCTTGGGAGGATTTGAAAAACGATCAGAAATCAAACAGTTCGTGGTAACGAACTGTAAGTAAGGAGCGACCCGGCTCAATGGTAACCCAAACTGTAAAAAACAGAATTTTGATACCAATAGATACATCAAAAGAATCAGATTTTAATGCTGATTTCAAATATATATAAGTTTCATCAAGTTTAATCCTACCTATCAAAAGTCACGTGCCTGAGAAAATTTGGCTGATTCTCGAAAAAAGGGGGAAAGAACCTCTAAAAGTTATAGAACCTTAATGAAAATCACACCATCATATTCAGCGTATCAGAGAACCCTACTGCAGAGGTTTCAAGCTCCTATCTACAAAAATGTGGAATTTTGCAATTTTTGCCAGAAGAAAGATCACGGATGCGTGTTTATTTGTTTGTTTTTTTCCCCAGGGGTGATCGTATTGACCCAGTGGTCCTAGAATATCGTGGGAGGGCTGATTCGAACGGAAATTAAAAGTTCAGTACTTTTTTTAAGTGACCAAAAAAATGGAGGATAACCAGGCCCCCTCCCACGCTCATTTTTTCCCCAAAGTCACCCGATCAAAATTTTGAGATAGCCATTTTATTCAGAATGGTCGAAAATATGATAACTATGTCTTTTAGGATGACTTAACCCCCCGAAGCCCCGGGGGGAGGGCTGAAAGTTACGAACTTTACCCAATGTTAACATATAGTATTGGCTATTGGGAAGCATACAGACGTTTTCAGAGGGGATTTTTTCTGGTAGTGGGGGGGGGGGAGTGGTTCGGGGGTTATGTGGGAGGATCTTACCATGAAGGAAGTTTTCATGGGAGAAGAGACATTGCTATGAAGGGGGTGCCGGATTTCCCAGTATTATTTAAATAAAGATAAGAAATTATATATAAAAAAACAAGTTTTTTAACTGAAAATAAGGAGCAACATCAAAACTTAAAACGACAGAAAACATTACGTATATAATTGGGTTCATCCCCTAGTCAATACCTCGCTCTTTAAGCCGAAGATTATTTAGCACTTTAATAAGAGCTATTTTATTCTAATTAACGGCATTTGTGATTAAGGGGTCATTTTTAAAGAATTGGAACAAAATTCGAACTTAAGCTTAAAGAGCAAGGTATTGACTAGGGGGTGAACCCTCTAATATACTTATTAAGAATATAAGAATGTAGAGGTTCGTTACGTAAGTTAATTCGTAAGTTACGTATATTTATTACTAATAAAAACGTCCGTAAATAAAATTAAACAGGTTTCGAGAAAGCCATTTAACCAAATAAAAGTAAAATTAATATTCAATTTTTTTTTAATTATTCATGTACGGTGAGCCAAAATCAAAACCTGCATTAATTCAAAAACGTTCAAAAATTAAATAAAAAAACAAGTTTTCTTAACTGAAAGTAAGGAACGACGTTAAAACTTAAAACGAAAGTAGAATGGCCTTAATGAGTCCCACGAGAACAATACCCCTTCGAATCCCGATCCGGACACTTTTTTTTAAAAACTCCCACGAGAACCACGTGGTTTATGGTCCTTATTTGGGCATAGCCTCCCTAGGGAGAATGATTACGTAATGAAGTCAATGACCTCTTCCTTCAAGGTCGATTTATTTGATGTTTCTATGTGTAATAACTCCGGAACGAAGGAAGCACATGCGCATTGAATTCTAACGGGAACAATGTTATTGATCTAGGACTCGAGGGGGAAGTGAATTTCCGAGAACTTGATTGCGTAATCGAAGTGTGTCAACAACAACAACATCGACCTTGACATTCGCTGAGAGCGTGCACTTACAACAACAACAACATCGACCTTGGAGCACCTGTGCTGTCGACCTCAATTCACCTATCGTGAATCAATAATTCCCCTTAGAAACAACAAATTAATTCTCCTTTCTTGACAGATCAATCAACCAATGACATCATCAGTCAGACTTTAAAAATTTCCGCCTAGAAACGATTCTCCAGGAATAGATCCAAGTCAGTAATGTCTTTGCCACAGAAACAGCTCTTTTGGTCGAACTCCAAAGGATATTAATAGCCAAAGGCCATGGAAACAATTCTCCAAGAAACATCTTAGCGATGAATTGTTTTAGCGCGGGAATCAGGTTTCTTATTAATTTGAAATGCATTAGCACAGAGATACCAAAAACAAAAGGAACACGCTGAATTACGTTTAGGGATTATTTGGGCGAAACTGTTTTAGACAGGTTATGGAACTATTTCGGCGAAAGAGTTAGAGACATTTTAAAAGATGATTTTTGAAGAGATTTTAGAAGACAATTTAATGGTGAAACTCTGTGGTCGTTATAATACACAAGTTTCATTTGAACAGTGTTGTGAGGTCCTCTAACCCAACCCCAAAGGGTTCCAATCCTCCTACCCCAACCCTGAAGGAAGCCCACGGTCCTCAAAGGTCCCCCAAGCTCCCAAAGGGCCACCGGCGCCCCCAAAGGCCCACCCAGACCTCCAAGGCCATCCCCGGCCCCCCAAAGGCCCATCGAGCTCCCAAAGGACCAACGGGGCCCCAAAGGCCCTCCACCGGTCCCCAAATGTCCCCCCGGACCCCCAAAGGCCCTCTCTGTGCCCCAAAGGCCCTCCCCCGGCCCCCCCCCAAAGGTCCCCCGGGCCAGAGAAGCGCCGCCGGGATGCGCCGTGGGCCAGGAAAGCGCCACAGGATGCGCCGCAGGGATGCGCCGCGGGTCTGGAAAGCGCCGCAGGGGATGCGCCGCAGGGAGGCACCGCAGGAAAGCGCCGCAGGGATGCGCCGCAGGGATGCGCCGCAAAAAAAAGTAAACTAAAAAGTAAAAATTTCGATCACAGAAGGGCACCCTCCCCCAAGGGTCCCCCAAACACCCTCCCCAGGCCCCCAAAGAGTCCCCTCTCCATTTTTTAAATACTTTATTATGGCTTTATTATATCCTTTCTGAACAAGTTCCATTCATAATGTCATTCCTAAACCCATTTTCCATCCTCAAAGAGTCCCCTCCCCAATTCATAAATACTTTCTTGAATTTTTTAACATGGTATTTTTTTTAACTTTTTACGTATCTTAAAATGACATGAAATATGCGTACGGCTCTACCAATCGTACTCTGTGCTTGTTCATGGACACGACGTGGCTTTTCCACTGGTACTCTATGGCAGGTTATCGACACTAGCGAGTTTATTGCATGCATTAAATCAGTATTTTTTACGCAGTGGAAGGATCAACACACAATTCATATCTGTAAAAAGTGAAGATGAATTATTCGACGAAAGTATGTGCACATGAAAAAATCATTGTCGTGTTGAACGCTGTCAAGGAGAAATACCTGAACTATGAAACGAGTGCAAGTGGAGATCTTATTGGCAATGTATGCATACGTTGTCATGACAGTGAGGAGTTAAATTCCTTTGGTGTACCCAAGAATTTCCATCATGCAAGTGGTGGATATGCGAGAGTAACATTACCAGAGAAATTAGTATTCAAAGAGAATGCAAACTTAAAAATAATAGTTGATGAAGAGGGGCAACTTCTAGCTAATGGTTCTGGTAGCATGTTAGCCGTTGATAGATCTTATCGCAATTCTTCCGGTGTTAGCATTCGAATGAAAGCAAAAGGAAAAAGAAGACAAGCATACAGCTGCATCAACATCATAAATCATATCATGTCAATGTGCCAAAACTGCTATCTATGTAAAAATAATGTGACAATAGACAGTGAAATCGCAGGCAGAATAAAAAGGACATTAGCGGACAATATCATCAATGAATATAAAGATGAATTGACGGAAAGTGAAGCGCAAGTGTACTAATAATGTATAATAATGTATTTAACATATTTTTATATCATTATTCTACATGTCCTTATTTCATTAAAAATATCTTATGCATTATTTTGTTAAGTGTTCATTATTTTTAGGGTATGCTAGAACGTCAAACGTTCAGAATATCTATTAAAAAGATCAGAGATGTAAGAAAAATAATTTTAGAGATAATGATACTACTAGCAGGCTCAATTTTTCATAGAAGATAGAAAAGTTCAAGTTCTCTTCTGAATTTTACCAAAGAACACAATTCAATTCTAATTTCACCATAGAAAATAAAAAGCTTACTCTTCCCTTTTAAGTTCACCAAGACATAAAAAATTTAAAGTTCACTTCTAAATTTTTCCGTAGAAGATAGGAAAAGTTATACTATGATAGTGATTATTTTCTATGAAGATAAAAAGTTTCACTTTAATTCTAAATTTTCTTAAATTCAATTCCGACCTTTCTC
>JAQQPU010023078.1:3180-13520 GCA_029168905.1 Artemia sp. Kazakhstan ARC1039 | reverse complement strand
ACAGTTTTTGGGGAACAAAGTGAAAGTAAAGTGCAACTCGTCCGAAAGTAACCATAACACTAGAAACAGAATTTTAATAATTATAGATACATGAAAATGATTGGCTTTATACGCTGATTCCAAATACATAAATTTTCTTAGGTTTAATGTTATCCGTCAAAAGCTAAAACCTTGAGAATATTAACCCTTTTAGAAGAAGAACAAAATCTTTAGTCATCAAGAAATTAAAACGACCATCCGGTTTCAGAAATCCTATCAAGTTGAAAAATAAAGCAAAAACGAAAACAACTATAAAAAACTCTAATTCTAAACAGTTTTTGGGGGAAA
Source organism: Artemia sp. Kazakhstan ARC1039 (assembly GCA_029168905.1). Lineage (NCBI taxonomy): Eukaryota > Metazoa > Arthropoda > Branchiopoda > Anostraca > Artemiidae > Artemia > Artemia sp. Kazakhstan ARC1039. Next base: position 13,193 of record JAQQPU010023078.1, on the reverse strand, counting down.
AAGTGAAAGTAAATTGAAACTCGTCGGAAAGTAACCATAACTCTAGAAACAGAATTTTAATAATTATAGATGCATGAAATAAGTTGGCTTTATACGCTGACTCTGAATACATAAATTTCCTTAAGTTTAATGGTATCCGTCAAAAGCTAAAACCTTGAGAATATAAGCCTTTTAGAAGAAGAACAAAATCTTTAGTCATCAAGAAATTTCAACGACCATCCGGTTTCAGAATTCCTATCAAGTCGGACAATAAAGCAAAAACGCAAATTTCTCTTAGAAATAATATTTTTCATCAGTGATAACACTTTTTCTGTTCGAACTAGCAATTTTTCTACCAAAGATACCAAATTTTTTCTTAGAAGTAACCATTTTTTTTTATTGTGATACCAACGTTTCTTTCAGAAGTAGCAAGTTTTGCTTAACACTAACAAACATTCTCATCAAAGTAACAACATTCTTCTTAAATAGTACCTAACGTTTACTGAACACACACAAATTTCTCTTAGAAATAATATTTTTCCTGAGTGATAACATGTTTTCTGTTCGAACTAACAAGTTTTCAACCAAAGATACCAAATTTTTTCTTAGAAGTAACAATTGTTTTTATGGTGATAGCAACTTTTCTGTCAGAAGTAGAAAGTTTTGCTTAACACTATCAAACCTTCTCATCAAAGCAAGAATATTTTTCTTTAATACTAACATACTTATACTGAACACACACTAATTTCTCATAGAAATAATATTTTTCATCAGTAATAACACGTTATCTGCTTGAAGTAGCAAGTTTTCTGCCAAAAATACCGATTTTTTCTTAGAAGTAACAATTTTTGATTGTTATAACAACTTTTCTGTCAGAAATAGTAAGTTTTGCTTAACACTAGCAAATTTTCTCATCAAAGTAACAACATTTTACCTTAAAACTAACATACTCTTACTTAACAAACACAAATTTCTCTTAGAAATAATATTTTTCGTAAGTGATAACACGTTTTCAGTTCGAAGTAGCAAGTTTTATGTCAAAGATACTAAATTTTTTCTCAGAAGTAACTTTTCTATGATTGTGTTAACAACTTTTCTGTCAGAAGTAGCAAGTTTTGATTAACACTGACAAATCTGCTCTTCAAAGTAACAACATTCTTCCTTAATGCTACCAAACATTTACTTAACACTAACAGATTTTCACTTCAAATCATCAACTTTTCCTTAATACTAGCATGCTTTTACTGAACACACTAAAATTTCTCTTAGAAATAATATTTTTCATCAGTGACAACACTTTTTCTTTTGAACTAGCAAGTTATCTGTCAAAGATACTTTTTTTCTTAAAAGTAACAATTTTTTGATTGTGATTATAAGTTTTCTTTCAGACGTAGCAAGTTTTCGGTCAAACTTAATAATTCTTTCTTAAAAGTAGCAAGTTTTCTGTCAAAGATAACAAATTTTTCTTAGAAGTAACAAATTTCTTCTAACAGCACCAAGTTTTCCGTCAAAGATAACAAATCTTCTCTTCGAAGTAACAACTTTTTCCTTAATAATAACAAGTCTTTACTTAACAAACCCCAATTTCTCTTGGAAGTCATATTTTTTCATCAGTGATAACACGTTTTCTGCTTGAGCTTGCAAGTTTACTCTCAAAGATACCAAATTTTTTTCTTAGAAGTAGCAATTTTCATTATGATGACAAGTTATCTGTTAGAAATAACATAATTTTACTGAATACACACAAATTTCTCTTCGAAATAATATTTTTCATCAGTGATAACACGTTTTCTGCTTGAAGTAGCAAGTTTTCTGTCAAAGATACCAAATTTTTTCTTAGAAGTAACAATGTTTTGATTGTGATAACAACTTTTCTTTCAGAAGTAGAAAGTTTTGCTTAACACTAACAAACCTTCTCATCAAAGTAACAACATTCTTCTTTAATTCTACCAAACGTTTACTTACCACACACAATTTTCTCTTAGAGATAATATTTTTCATCAGTGATAACACGCTTTCTGTTCGAACTAGCAAGTTTTTTACCAAAGATACCAAATTTTTTCTTAGAAGTAACAATTTTTTGATTGTGATAACAACTTTTCTGTCAGAAGTCTGAAGTTTTGCTTAACACTAACAAAGTTTCTCATCAAAGTAACAACATTTTACCTCAATACTAACATACTCTTACTTAACACACAAAAATTTCTGTTACAAATAATTTTTTTCGTCAGTGATAATTCGTTTTCAGTTCGAACTTACAAGTTTTCTGTCAAAGATACCAAATTTTTTCTCAGAAGTAACTTTTCTTTGATAGTGTTAACAACTTTTCTGTCAGAAGTAGCAAGTTTTGATTAACACTAACAAATCTTCTCTTCAAAGTAACAACAGTCTTACTTAATGCTACAAAACGTTTAATTAACACTAAGAGATTTTCTCTTTGAATCATCAACTTTTCTTTAATACTAACATACTTTTACTGAAGAAACTCAAATTTTTCTTAGAAATGATATTTTTCATCAGTGATAACACTTTTTCTGTTCGAACTAGCAAGTTTTTTGTCAAAGATACTTTTTTCTTAGAAGTAATAATTTGTTAATTGTGATAGCAAGTTTTCTGTCAGAAGTAGTATGTTTTCTGTCAAAGATACCAATTCCTTCTTAAAAGTAGCAAGTTTTCTGTCAAAGATAACAAATTTTTCGTAGAAGTAACGAATTCCTTCTAACAGCACCAAGTTTTCCGTCAAAGATAACAAATCTTCTCTTCGAAGTAACAATTTTTTCCCTAATACTAACAAACCTTTACTTAACACACCCCAATTTCTCTTGAAAGTCACATTTTTTCAACAGTGATAACACTTTTTCTGCTTGAGCTTGCCAGTTTTATCTCAAAGACACCAAATTTTTTTCTTAGAAGTAGCAATTTTCATTATGATGACAAGTTATCTGTTAGAAATAACATACTTTTACTGAAAACACAAATTTCTCTTAGAAATAATATTTCTCATCAGTGATAACAACTTTTCTGTTAGAAATAACAAGTTTTAAGTCAAACAATACAAAATTTTTCTTGGAAATAACAATTTTTTCCTTGATGATAACAATTTTTCTTTCAGAAGTATCAAACTATCCCTAACACATACAAATCTTCGCATTGAAGTAACAACTTTTTCTTAATACCAATAAACTTTTACTTAACACTATCACATTTCTTATAGAAGTAACGGGTTTTTAACAAGTTTTTCTTTCAAATTTAGGTTTCTCTACGGTCAAGTTAGGTTCATCTAACCTCTAAAACCATAGGTAAGGTTAGGTTAAGTATAAATAAATATTAATAAATGAATAGGAACATTTCTACATGTTTAAGTGGTTTCTCTACATTTAAGTTAGGTTCATCGAACCTCCAAAACCATTAGGTTACGTTAGGTTAGGTATAAATAAATATTAATAAATAAATAGAAACATGTTTTCATGTTTAAATTAGGTTAGGTTAGGTTAGCTTATCATGAGCGCTCATGATTAGCTAACCTAACCTAACCTAACTTAAACATGGAGAAATGTATCTATTTATTTATTAATATTTATTTATACCTAACCTAACCTAAGCTATGGAAAATTTGTTGGTTTTAAAGAAAACTTGCTACTTCAAGCAGCAAACGTGTTATCACTGATGAAAAATTTTATTTCTAAGAGAAATTTTTGTGTGTTCAGCAAAAGTATGTTAGTATTAAAGTAACATGCTAAAACTCTAAACTCTTACCTATTACTAAACTAAACTTCAACTCTAACTAAAACTCTAAGCTAAGACTCTAAGCTAAAACTATAAAGTAAAAATAAACTAAACTTCAACTCTAACTAAAACTCTAAGGTATGACTCTAGGCCAAAACTCTAAACTCTTAACTATAACTAAACTAAACTAGAACTCTAACTAAACTCTAAGCTAAGACTCTAAGGTAAAACTTTAGACTCTTAACTAAAACTAAACTAAACTAGAACTCTAACAAAAACTCTAAGCTAAGACTCTAAGCTAAAATCTCTAAACTCCTAACTATAACTAAACTAAACTTCACTCTAACTAAAGCTCTAAGTTTAACTAAAACTTAACTAAACTACCACTTTAACTAAAACTCTAAGCTATGACTCACAGCTAAGACTCTAAGGTAAAACTCTAAACTCTTAACTAAAACTAAACTAAACTAGAACTCTAACAAAAACTCTAAGCTAAGACTCTAAGTTAAAACTCTAAAATCTTGACTATTACTAAACTAAACTTCAACTCTAACTAAAACTCTAAGCTAAGACTCTAAGCTAAAACTCTAAACTCTTAACTAAAACTAAACTAAACTTGAACTTCAACAAAAACTCTAAGCTAAGACTCTAAGCTAAAAACTCTTAACTAAAACTAAACTAAACTAGAACTCTAACCTAAACTCTAAGCTAAGACTCTAAGCTAAAACTCTAAACTCTTAACTGAAACTAAAGTAAACTTCAACTCTAACTAAAACTCTAAGCAAAGACTCTAAGGTAAAACTCCAAACTCTTAAATATAACTAAACAAAACTAAACTCTAACTAAAACTCTGAGGTATGACTTTAAGCTAAATCTCTAAACTCTTAACTATAACTAAACAAAACTTCAACTCTAACTAAAACTCTAAGCTAAGACTCTAAGATAAAACTCTAAACTCTTAACTAAAACTAAACTAAACTAGAACTTCAACAAGAACTCCAAGCTAAGACTCTAAGCTAAGACTCTTGGCTAAAACTGTAAACTCTTAACTAAAACTTAACTAAACTACAACTTTAGCTAAAACACTAAGCTATGAATCTAAGCTAAAACTGTAAATTCTAAATTATAACTAAACTAAACTTCAACTCTAACTAAAACTCCAAGCTAAGACTCCAAGTTAAAACTCTAAACTCTTAACTAAATTTAAACTAAACTAGAACTCTAACATAAATTCTAAACTAAAACTAAAGTAAGCTTCAACTCTAACTAAAACTCTAAGCTAAGACTCTAAGGTAAAACTCCAAACTCTTAACTTTAACTAAACTAGAACTCTAACAAGAACTTTAAGCTAAGATTCTAAGGTAAAAACTCTAAACTCTTAACTATAACTAAACTAAACTTCAACTCTAACAAAACTCTAAGCTAAGACTCTGAGGTAAAACTTTAAACTCTTAACTATATATGAACTAAACTTCAACTCTAAATAAAACTAAGCTAAGACTCTATGCTAAAACTCTGTGCCAATGGGTTAAAGAAAAAACCGGAAAAATGTTGGATAATTTCTAAGTCTAAAAAATTCAGTCCGAAAAACTTAAAAAAATTCAAAAAAGTGAGGGAGGAAGGGAGGGGGCTTGGGGGGCCTTTGAGGGCCTGGGGGACCTTTAGGGACACGGGGAGGTCTTTGGAGGCTCGGGAGGCCTTTAGAAGGCCCGGGGCGCCGGGGGGCTCTTCAGGGGTGTCTACGGTCCCTTTGTGGGCACAGAGGGGCCCTGGGGGGCCTTTGGGGGCCTGGGGGGCCTCTGGGGGCAAAGGTGGCACTTTGGGGTTGGGTTAGGGGGGCTCTTTGGGGTGGAGATAGGAGACGTCACAACACTGTTCAAAAGAAACTTGTGTATTATAACGACCACAGAGTTTCACCCCAAATCATCTTCTAAATCATCTTCTAAAATCATCTTCTGAAATGTCTCAAACTGTTTCACCTAAATCATCTTCTAGAATGTCTCAGAGGGTTTCGCCCAAATAATCCCCTAAATGTCTCAAACTGTTTCGCCTAAATAATCCCCTAAACGTAATTTCTGCGTGTTCCTTTTGTTTTGGCATCCCTGCGCTGTCACATTTGAAATTCCTAGGAAACCATTTCCCGCGTTCATCTCTTCATCTCATAGGTGTTCCTAGCTACACTATTAAGGCTTCGATAGAATAATAATTCTTATCTCTGTCACTAAAGATCAGAGAAGCCATATTTAAAAAATAGAATATTCATTTATATCTGTCCCTTCTTAATCTCTTCATCTCATAGGTGCTCCTAGCTACACTATTAAGGTTTCGATAGAATATTAATTTATCTCTGTCACTAAAGATCAGAGAAGCCTTATTTAAAAATAGAATATCAATTTATCTCTGTTACTAAAGACCTGATATCTCTCAGACCTAAAGATCAAAGAAACCATAATGTTTCTTAATTCCCCTTTCGGGAATCAATAGTTCACCGTCTTTGTCCTAGTCGATTATGTAATCAATTTCTTAGAAATCTACTTCCCCTCTTGTCCTAGTCGATTATGTAATCAATTTCTCCAAAATTTTCTCAGAAATCCAGTTCCCTTCGAGTCGATCAATACATCTCTTCCCATCAATGCGTATGTGCATACTTTGTCCTGGAGTCATTACACCTAGAAACAACAAATAAATCGACCTTGAAAATGGTGCTTTAAAGTACGAAATAGTACCTTTCTTATCCGGCAATGTTGTAAGCTTCTGTCAGTATTCTATGCCCATATATGGACTCCCCCTGGAGTCGAAAGGGCTTCCCTACTAATGCAATCCCAAAGCCGCTCCTATGCATGCAGTCATTTATGTGGAGGAGAAGGGAAATTCTAACAAAAAATGAAAAAAGAAAACAAATTGTATGGTAAGTATTAGATACTAGCCCATAGGAAAACTCAAGAATATAAATATCTGCGAGAAGAGGTGGGGGACACTAGTCCAAAATCTCATCAAACGTACATACTGGACAGCAATGACTTCCAACATTTTTCTTTTGCAGAAAACTCTTGAGCCTTATGGCAAGAACATGGAAACATTGACTCAGAATAGGTTGAAGATTTACTATATAATAATACTTGACATATTTGTCATAGAATTTGATAGTATACCGCTTAATTAACGTTTCAAACGAAACTCAGAGAGGAGAGAAAGTAACAAAATGAAAAATAAAATCAAAAAGGGTGAAAAAACGAGGATTTTGTGAGCCAGCGAACCATGAAGATGACAAAATATAAGCAAATATTTCGACAAGGACCTCCGCCAAGTCGTCCTCAGTGCTAAACAAAAAAGAAAAAAAACGAAAATCTAACCTTTCGAAGTTTACTGTACAAAGACAGAACAGACACTGAATAAAATACCAGGCAGGAATCAATGAAAATGAATTTACCAAGATGATTGTACAAGGATCTTTCGTCTTGCAATAATTTTAGCTGGTCTACAATTTTGGTTTTCATTAGATTTGCAAATAGGTTCTTTTAAGTTTTTTCGGGTGAAAATATTGATTGAGTCCTTCAAGATTAGATTGTCGTAAATTGGGCTTAATGAAATATCTCCAGTATCTCTATTTATTGCTAAATTTTGGTTCATATATTTTTTTATCTCAATTACCTCCTTAAAAGTTTGTGGTACGCCATTAACAGTTTATATTAAGGTTGCCTCGTCAAACAGAACTAGATGGGTCGGATTTACGAAAATATGCGAAGCCAATGCCGAATCAAAGTTGTCATTGTTATTTTTTAATCTCAGGGACTTATCTATTGAAATTTTGTGCTCATACAAACGTTCACCTAGTTGTTGATGGGTCCTACAAATGTAAAATTTTCCACAAGAACATAGGATTCTGTAGACACCACTACCCAGTAAAGGGTCTGTTTTATCCTTTCCTGAGTTAAAAAAAGGTTCAACCTTTTGTTCGGTTTTGAAACAAACAGAGAGATTATGTTTATTTAAAATTTTTCCAAGTTTATCGCCAAGTTTTGGGATGTATGGTAAAACGGTGAAAGTTTTTTTCTCAATTGCCGGGTGTAACTGAATCAAGGGGGACAAGCTCCCTATTTTGTTCATTTATCTTTTTTAATCGTCTATCTATTATATTTTAAATTAGTTTGATTGGGTAACCATTACAAATAAGAATATCCTTGACATAATTTAGTTCAGAATTTATAGGATTACGGGAACAAATTTTTAAAACTCTGTCGACTAAAGAGATTATTACCCCTCTTTTCACAGAAGGAGGGTGATGGGAAGAGAAATGTAGATATCGATTATCTACGATTTATGATACATCCAGTCTAGTACCCTTTTTAAGTGACCAAAACATAGAGGGCAACTAGGCCCCCTCTCTCGGTCATTTTTCCCAAAGTCACCCGATCAAAATTTTGAGAGAGTTATTTTGTTCAGCATGGTCAAAAGTATGATAACTGTCTTTTAGGATGACTTAATCCCTCGAAGTCCCAGAAGGAAGGAAAGGAAGTTATGAACTTTACCCAATGTTAACATATAGTATTGGTTATTGGGAAGTAAACAGACGTTTTCAGGGGGATTTTTTTCTGTTAGGTGGAGGGGGGGTGGGTGGGTCGGGGGCTATATAAGAGGATGTTTCCATGAAGGTAGTTGTCATGGGGGAAGGACATTGCTATGAAGGGTTCGCCAAATTTCCCAGCATTATTAAAGATAAAGATCAGAAATTAAATAAAAATACAAGTTTTTCAACTGAAAGTAAGGAGCAACATCAAAACTTAAAACGAACAGAAAATATTACGTATATAAATGGGTTCACCCGCTAGTCAATACCTCGCTCTTTAAGGCAAAGAATTTTTAGCACTTTCATAAGAGTAAAGAGTAAAATAGCACATAATTTTGAATGCTAGAAACAGATCAAAAAATAAATTACAGTAAAAGAAACGCCTTGTTCAATACTTCTACATGGGAAACTAACTGTCCTTGACTTGAACAATAAAGAAAATATTTCGGTAATAATATTTAATTTGAGTGAAAAAATTCAAATTCTTGCTTAGACACCATAAATATTTTCGCCATTTGCAGTTACACAAAATTATTTAATTTAAAATTTGAAGGAAATATTCTAATTTTAGTTGATACATCAGATTTTTTGTCAAAACCCTATAAGAATTTCTGTATTTTAAATAAATGTATCTACAAGGTTTTCATAATCTTAAAAATACTATTTTAATTTTCAACGTGAAAAGAGATAAGATATCTCCTAGCGTCATTTTCATTGGTGTAAAATTGCAATAAGATATTATATAAACTTCAAAAATTATGTAAAATACAAGATATTTTGTCATTATGTAAACTGCATAATTGTTGAGCTGGCTTACAAATAATTTTCCCTGTTGATTTGAAACTAGGAAAATTCTTCAGAAATGAAAATTTAGTTTTAATTAATATAGTTTTTAAGTAACTTGATACGCTAAAATATAGTAAGATGTTTAATAAAAATATCAGTAATGTGTCCAACAGCAATTTCAGTAATAGAGGGTTTACTCTCCCCATTTTCATCAGCTTTCTGTAAATTGTCTGGAATAGTTAACGAACTATCAAAGACAGGAAAGATAACAACTCTTGAAGTAGAGCCATTGAAAAAAACTGAAAACGTTATAACCAAAATCAAGTATAAGGAAGGCATTGAAGATGGCTATAAGGAAGCAATGTTGCAAATTTTATATCCTTTGAGATTAAGAATGAATTTACCGGTCGCAGTGACGAATGGACTAACCCATTATGGCACTTTCACCCTTACAGTTGAACCAGCATATACCATTGAAATTGTCAAAGCGAAAATTGAAGTTAGAGTAGGCATTCCCCCTGACCAGCAGCGTCTCATTTTTAATGGCAGGCTGCTTGAAGAAGGCCGTACTCTATCTGAATATGACCTTAAATGGCCAGGGGGAAGATTTCCACGCATTATATGGATGTGGATGTCACATGAGGATGGCATCGAAGGTGACTATAACGAAAGTATTGAAATTTTTTCTCCTTTGGCATTAAGAATTAAAGTATTTGTCTTAATAATGAAAGGACTAACCCGTGCTGGCGTTTTCTTCCTTAAAGTTCACCCATCAAATACCATTGAAATTGTCAAAGTAAAAATTCGAGATCATGTAGGCATTCCCCCTGACGAGCAGCGTCTAATTCTTGGTGGCAAGCTGCTTGAAGAAGGCCGTACTCTGTCTGACTATGACATTAGACAACCAGGTGAAAAAATATCCACATATTATATGGATGCGAATGTCACATGATTT
>JAQQPU010023077.1:0-13523 GCA_029168905.1 Artemia sp. Kazakhstan ARC1039 | reverse complement strand
AAGAAAGATCACGGGTGCGTGTTTATTTTTTATTTATTTATTTTTTTTCCCAGGGGTAATCGTATTGACCCAGTGGTGCTAGAATATCGTAGGAGGGCACATTAGAACGAAAATTAAAAGTTCTAGTGCCCTTTTTAAGTGACAAAAAATGGAGGGCAACTAGGCCCCCTCCCACGCTCATTTTTTTCTATTAGTCACCCAATTAAAATTTTGAGATAGCCATTTTGTTCAGCATAGTCTAAAATCTAATAAATATGTCTTTTAGGATGACTTAATCCCCCACAGTTCCCAGGGGAAGGGCTGCAAGTTATGAACTTTGCCCATTGTTTACATTTTGCATTGGTTATTGGGAAGTATACAGACATTTTCAGGAAGGATTTTTTTTCTGGTGGGGGGCTGGAGGAGAGGGTTACTCGGGAAAATCTTTCCATGGAGGATGTTTCTTTGGGGTAAGGAACATTTCTATGAAGGGGGCGCCGGATTTCCAAGCATTATTTAAAAAAACGATCAGAAATTAAATTAAAAAAATAATAAGTTTTTCCAACTGAAAGTAAGATGCAACATTAGAACTTAAAACGAACAGAAATTATTACGTATATGAGGGGGTTCTCCCCCCAGTCAATACCTCGATCTTTACGCTACAGTTTTTTTTAGTGCTTTCAAAAGAGCTATCTATTCTAATTAAACGGCCTTTGTGATTCAGGGGTTTGTGAATTAATTTTTTTTAAATTTTTAACATAAAGAGCGTGGTATTGACTAAGGGGAGAACCCCCTCATATACGTAATAATATATACGTAATAAAAAAAAAACAAGCGATACGGCTCAATAGTAATCGAAACTTTTAAAAACGGAATTTTGATGTCAATAAATGTATCAAAAGAATGGGCTTATAATGCTGATTCTAAATATATAAATTTTATTAAGTTTAGCATTACTCATCAAAGGTTACGAGCCTTATAAAAGTTACCTGATTTTTTAAAGAGGGGGGAAACATCCCCTACAAGGGAAAGAATTTCAATGAAAATCATATAGTCAGATTCAGCGTATCAGAAAACCCTATTACATAGGTTTCAAGCTCATATCTGCAAAAATCTGCAACTTTGTATTTTTTGCCAGAAGAAAAATATACGAATATAGAAGTTCGTTACGTAAGTTAATTTGTAAATTACGTCAGAACCAAATTTAGAGACAGCCGTTTAGCAAAAGAAAAGTAAAATTTTTATGCAAATTTTGATTAATTATTCAATAACGATGAGCCAAAATAAAAGTTGCATTAACTAAAAACGATCAGAAATTAAATAAAAAAAAAACAACAAGTTTTTTAAACTGAAAGTAAGGAGCGACATTAAAACTTAAACGAACAGAAATTATTCCGTATATGAAACGGGTTGTCCCCTCCTCAACGACTCGCTCTTTACGCTAAAGTTTGAATCTGTCACACAACTTTATTTTTTAATACAATAAAAAAATTTATCGTAAAGAGCGAGGCGTTGAGGAGGGGACAGCCCCTTTCATATAGGGAATAATTTCTGTTCGTTTTAAGTTTTAATGTCGCTCCTTACCTTCAGTTTAAAAAACTTGTTTTTTTTATTTAATTGCTGTAAAGATCCCCCAGAAACGTTTGGATTCTATCCTGACAATGCGCTTTTTAGTGTTCGTTACCACTCCCATGGAATATCATCTGACCAAAAATCCTTCGTTGTGGATGTATAAAAGGTAATGCCATTGGTACCTAAATTTTATTGTTATTTTTAATTCTCTAATTCATTCTAAACCTATTTTAGATTTAAAAAAAATTGACTAGGAAAATAAATACAGAAATTTTTCCTATTTGCAGCAAAAATGTCTTACCTTCGATGTCTTTAATGCACTTTTCTGTATTAATATATATTTATTATTTATAAATAATAATTTATGGAAATCATAAACCATGAAGCTTACAACATTGTTTCTTTACTTTCAGAAACTTGATAAAGGTTGTGTCAAAATTTTGAATTAGTCACTTCGTAAATAAACAGTTTTTATCGAATAAACATTTTGATTGAGTTGTATCACTTTGATTATTCAATAAATTCTCCTTTATCCTATTTCCATTAGGAAAACGTCTTTCGATCGAGCCTGTCTGAGTTAATAGAATGTTCTAAGCCTTGTTGTTAAAGTAGACACTCCCGTAAAGCATCTTGTTGTTTAATATATTGAATTACTTTTAATGGATGCTCGTGTTGTGCTAATTTGATATTACAGGTTTCCCACAAGATATAATTCTTTTATTTAATTGTATGATTTTAATGGTGGACACATAAAGCAGAAGATAGTTAACTGTCCTATTCCTCCGCCTTAAAAAGATATTTTTCGGTTATTTTGTTGTATTTTTGGGATGTGTTTTCCCAAGCCCATCACTGTACTTCATAAGCCTATGTCAGAGAAAGGGGCCAGATAACTCTGCATTTCTAACCGCTGTTGTATTGAACTGTTGTTGGTACAAGTCTTGAGCCACTAAAAAAAAAAGCCAAAATCTGATTGGTTCTTTTGTATGAAGTTTTAAGCCAATAAAAAGAGCGAAAAGTATTATGTCATAGCATTTTGTACAACTAAATTGTCTGTTTATCTCTGGTGAAAAGGAAACCGATTGATTTAACTGTGACACACTGAAATTTCTGTCTACTAATTTTTTTTGTTGCTTTTTTTGTTTTTTTTTTTTCTTGTTGAATCTTTTCCAGTAGAATTGTCTACGGATAGTTTGAGGTATTATATCGAACAATAATGTATACTAAAGATGTGGTTCGATCCCACTTTTTAGGGCTGTAATAAAAGAGAAGTTAAGATGGCTTGTACAAGTTTAAGGATGACAGAATACAAAAGATTGTGCTTTTGGCCATCCGTCTGTGTCCAAACAAAAAGCAGGTCGTCCGCGAATGGGTTGAGTAGATGTCTTAAGAAAGGAGTTAAAGAAAGTTGGAACTTCTTGAGAGGGGGTAAAGACAGAATTTTTGAATAGGCTGGGGTGGAGGAGAAGTGTGCGCAGCTATGTTTTCCTCGGGTGGGCTGGTGCTGCAGTGAGTTGCTGATTGTAGTAGCAGTTGAGATTGATAAAGAGTCAACGATTAATTTATTCCATACATATTATTTTAATTGATGGGTAGCTTTGTAGATGGTATTGATTTTAATATAAACAGATAATGGTTAAAGAAAAGAGTTTGTAAAGAGTAGAAATTAAATACAGTCTTAACTTTTAAAATTTAATTATATAATTTATTTATTTTTAATTTTGGTATTATAAAACTTAAATGATAATAACTACACTAAATAATTATGACTTAGTAATAAATGTATTAGGTTTTAGTGTATTTGACGTGTCATTTATAAATGGTATTACTTTTAATGCATTTGCGACGGGTGGTTAGTTCGATATTACAGGTTTCCATATCAGAAATATTGAAAATTTGATACAAGAAATAATAATAATAATGATAAAGGGTTTCTGCTTTTATCATGTTTGATGGGTATTATTTTGATTGAGGGGTATTATAGTATTTGATGGGTATTTTTTTTTTATTATATTCCATTTATATATCCACAAGGAGTGCTAATTTGATATCATAGGTTCCCGGCGAGATAGAAATTATTTCGAAATTGAAATTCTTTTAGTTAACTGTTTTATTTATGATATAGATTAGACTCATCGATTTAAATTTTATGCGCCGAGGATATTCATGTACTATCTTTAAAGCGAAATTTAGCGGTATCTTTGTCTCTGGTTGAAAAGTAAACTTCTAAAATTGAACTAACTTTGCACTAACCGTGAATAACCTTGCATTAACCTGAACAATCTTGAACTTGGAACTTGAATAATCTTGCTCTGACATGTAGCATGTAATCAGGTACAGTAAGACAAGCATTGCTTCCCCTCCTCAAAGGGATTAAAAACCCCTTTATAAAATCCCTGACTTTTATTCGGCCTTTCCACGACATGGCCATGTTTATTACCAGATTAAAACACTGCGTCCACTACTAACAACTCATTTCAGCGCCAAGCTACCTGAGGCCAACACAGCTACGCACGTTGCCCCTTCACTCTATTCTTTTGAAAACTTCATTCTTTGCCCCTCCCTTCAAGTTCCTCTTTCCTTTAAATCGTTTCTTATAAACCTCTTGACACCCGATCCGAGACAATCTGAATTCCTATGGCCCAGATTGATGGCCAAAAAACTGTTCATAAAATGACACCCATTAATCAGTTGACACCTAATTTTTCACCAGGATAGTAGCAAGAATAAAAAGAAATAACCTGCCACCGTCCAAGTAATGAAGTTCTTGAGAAACTTGAGTGAGGCAGAAATACAGGAGTTGCTTCCGTTTTTTCTTGATTTTCATTTCTTATCTTTTGTCTTATTCTTTTCTTTTGAGCCTTTAAAAAGAATGTGAAACCTGATTGGGTCTTTTGTAAGAAATTTTAAGCCTGTAAAAAGACTCTTCTTTTGATTTTTTTTCTTTTTGTTTGTAGCATTTTTTCTATTTGACACTTTTTTCTCTCCATTTTAGTTTTTTGGCCATTTCAATTTTGGGCCATTTGGCTCTTGCTAAAATCCTAAGATCTATATTCCCAAATTTTTACTGTGTAATATTTGGGGGTTTTCTGCAGTCCTATTATTTGAATGCGTCACTGATTATTTTGCAATATTTCAATAGCTGAGGTTTGTTTTTATCCAGAGGCGGTTTGAGGGGTGACAGAGGGGCTATTCGCCCCGGGCGCAGAGATTTTAGAAGCCCAAAATGTCAATTAAATAAGCTAACGGTTATAATCATTTTGTAATTTTTGATTTTTTTTAAAATAAAGTAGAGGGGCAGGGCGCCTGCGCCCTCTCGCAGGGGCAGGGGCAGTAAGTAATAAGCAAATTGAATCCAAAATTTTCTTTTTTCACATATCTTCATCACCATTCTTAATGAAATAGTTAATACGAGATAATTAATAATTTTTACAGAGGCTAAATGAATAAAAGTCATATTTAAATAAATGAAAATTTTTGTTAATAAATACAATTTTGTTAAAATTTGGCCTGAAAATTTGTGGGAGACAAGGGGGGGGATAATCAAGATTTTGCCCTTGGCACAAGATAGCCCAGTACTGGGTTTATTTATCTACCAAATTTCATTTTTGAAGTTTGCTTTACGTGTTTTTTTTTTTCAGATTGAAAATTACTTTGAAATTTATTGAAATCGTGGGGAAAGAAGAAAATGATTTTTGAAGCAAACATTATCTAATATAAGGCTCAGTAAATTAAGGGTTTTGGTATATGGTTGTGTAAGTTTCGACCTAACCAATTCAAAATAGGTAGATTACATCCTCACTGTCCTTGGTTCTTTAAGTACATTTTATTACAAAGGGGAAGTACCTTAATTTTTGCTTCTGTGAGGTGAAACATATTCAATTTTGGATTCTGGAACGGTTGCGTATTCAGCGTGAAAAATGTAAATGATTTGATAAAAGCATGTTTTTTGTTTTCCGAGTAAATGGCGGCCCCTCTTTTTCATTATTCGAAAATCCTCACTGCTTTTTCATACTTGAAAGTCATCTTATCAAAATAATAACTTAACTTAGCCTGACAGATGTTAGCGCGAACAACGTGGCCTGGGTTCCCCTAAGCTTAAAGGTGGCAGTTTATGACTGAACTGGACAATCAGGATAAATAAGGGAAGATTTTATATTGTTTTGGATTCTTCTTGTTTGACCTGGATCCCTAATTTGACTCATTTGATCTTACTCGGCTAAGTTAATGAAGGTTCTAGGTACCACTAAGGGAAATGTAGCTCTCCTTTTTTGGGGGAAAATTACCTATTCGACTGATTTCCAAAAATTCATAAATTTTGAATTCCATATAAATGTTTTTATGCAGAAGCGTAACAGTATTTTTTTTATAAATGCTTTCCAAAACTGAAAGGGGCAATACAATTCAAGGTTGAAAGCGCGTACTCAAGGGGTGGGAAAATTCCTTTCTAAGAACTTTGTTAATACTCTTCAGGAAAACTGTGTAATGAGCCTTATCATATCTACATAGTAGGTTTGACATTTAGACCTTAAATTCAACTTTTCTTAAATACCCCACCCCCTCTACCAATAATAGTGCTTTGATCTTTCTCCACGGCTTTGATGACGTCCTTGCATGTTCTTAATAGTGTTTATTGAATTATATTTTAATGCATAAATCGTTTTCGGGATCAAAATAGTTTAACTGTAAGTCAATAACAAAATGGACTGCTGGTGAAATTTCCTTTTGAAATTTGTTAAATTTGTCTTGGTAGCGTCGTTTTGTAAAGTAAGCAAGAAAGTTAAATTAAAACCAGGGAATTACACGGAGATACGTAAAAAAAAGAAAAAAAAAATCAGAAGCTTCTGTCAGGAACGGATTGAATATGCTATTCAGGATATAAAAAGTTCCTGTCTCTGCTGGAACTGGTTGTTTTGAGGCTCGTACTTTCTTGAAAATGATGTTGAAGTTCCAAGGACAGTAATATTAATACTATTTTACCTCCAGGGGTAAGAAGAGTCTGTTGGAGGTGCGCATTGCACCGGAGTTTGGTTCGGTAAGTTTATCACCGCAGAAGGAAGATGTTATAGAACGTGGAATTTCATCTAAGATTAAAATTAACAATCAGGGAACCAAATGCTGACAATCTTTTATCTCTGCACAAATTATCTTATCCTTCTCGTTGATTTAAATAAACGTCATTTATAATGCTACTTTTAGTTTTTTTTTTATTATTAATTATTTATTTCCCTTTTATTATTATTTTGTGTACGTAGCAAAAAAGTAAAAAAGAAATCTATTTTGATTATTTTTAAAGTATATCCATTTTGGTATTTTTTAATTATTCTGAATATACTCAAGAATCTTGGATCTAAGGTAACCAGTTTCATAGCCACAAAGACAAGTGACGGGTGACAGAATGCATTGGTCTTATATAAATTACGCTATATATTTTCATATTGGAGGGGGGGGGTAATGTATTTTGACAGTATGAATTTTGAAAACGATTCTTACTTCATAATATGCAGAATAATTGTAGCTAACCCATTTTGCATCAGACCCGCTATACTTTACCCACCCCCCCACCCTTATGTGCGAAATATATACCCCAAATTATACAAGTCCAATGCAATCTGTCACCCGTCACTTGTTTGTTGCTATGAAACTGGTTTTCTCAGATCTAAAATTGAGTGTTTGTGAATAGGTGCCTCCATTTTTTCACCAGGGGTATTCAGCCTTACGAAAATTATAAAAAAGTTACACATATTTCAAGAGTCTAGGATGCAAATTTTTTGAGGGAAGGGGGGCTTTTTCTGAGAAATCTGCTGCGCGTATCAAGGAAAACTCAGCCAATCAAGGTGCACCAAAAAGGGTGGTTCCAGGCCACACTATTTTAAGGCCTGTAGTGATTGCCTTAGTTTCACATATTGCTGGTCCAGTTTTCCAGAAAATAGCAATTATAGATGCGCTATGACTTTTAGGATAGATACCCATGAACATACAAAGTTAAAAATCAATAAAATGTTTTTATGCTAAAATCTGAAAGGAAATATAGAGAAATTGGACTTAATCAGTTTTGCAACGAAACGAGTTTTGTGTTTAGGCAATTCAATATGAATATATCTGAAAGTGTTCATTTGAGTACATGCTGAGTTTCCCCACTGAGTTTTCCTTGCCGAGTCCCTACTGGGCTTGTATTGAAATAATGCTTAAGTTCTTCAGAATTCCGGCTTTGTTTTTTTTTCCTTTTTTTTAGAAAACGCTAAACGTAGATGTGCTTTTAATTTTATGGAGTATCCTTTTTATCATATGAAGTTAAGAGTCAGTCAAATGTTTTAACACGAAAATTTTGCGACGTAACGATTTTGAGTTCAGGGAAATCAAAAGGAATACAGTCAAAGTTTTTCTGGACATAACCAATCGATTATTAGGGTAAAAAAATTATGGATTTGGCTGAAAACTGTTAACAGCGTCAAGCTTCATGAGGTCAACACACTGGGGAGTACACCTCCATCAAACCCAGTTCAAAGCCTCTGTCGTAGCTACAACCCTAAAACTCTTATTTTGTAGTCCCATCCTAGCCTCTCTCTTGTCATTTTTTAGGCTATTTAGGACATGCGCAAGTCATATAAGCCACTCTTTCAGAGGCCGTTTTAGCGGGAGATAGAGGAGGCCCTTGCCCTAGGAAATTTTAGGGTCGCGAAATTTATAACAAATAATCTAACGGTTATAATAAATAAGTCATTTTGTAATTTTTTGAGATGTTATTTTTATCAAAATAAAGTACACAGTGCAGTTAATCAATGAAGGTAATTAATAAATTATTAATTAATTATTAAAATAAAAATAGATAAAAAATAATTAAATAATAATAATAATTAAAAATAAATTATGTATAAATCAATAAATTGAAAATAGCTTTGTTAATAATTGAAGTTTTTGTTGAATTTGGCTTTAAATTTCTTAGGAGACAGTGGGAGGGGGGCTAATCAAAAGATTTTGCCCTGGGCGCAAGAGAGTCAGACCCACCACGGCACTCTTCATGATGGTTGAACCGCCTTCCTTAAAAATAGTTGCATTTCGTACTTCATTCAGATGTGTATGCAGAGTATTTTTAAGGGTTAGGATTGTACGAAACCAAAAATTGCACAATAAATTGACGAATTATAAAGGAAACATCCAAAGTTACGTATATGAGAAATCTCAAAGGGAGACGGGCTCAAAAGCCCCCTGAACTACATACATTGCCTGACCAATTCACCAACTTTAAGAAAACGGTTTCTCCGAAAAATCCGGCACTGCACGTGAGCCAGGTTTTTTTGGAGAGGGCCAAATTAGGTACACAATTTGATAATTTGAATAAGAAATGTCAAATAATTTGGGATCTCGGGGGAACCCAGACCTGGAGACTACTGCCTTGCGTAACTGCATGATTCGGTATGTATTGTTATTCTTTCGTTAATGTCCGGTTTTTTTGTGCCATGTTTGACGTACTTGACTCGAACACACCAAAGCTCCATTTTCATTTAGCATTTTATGGACAAAACGCCATATAAATTGGCCAATCTTTAACCTTTTTTTTAATATGGTGTGTTGAAATACTTGTTTTGTTTTTTGTTTTTTCACTTTCATTGGTTGATATACTCTCCCTGGTTTATCTTGGAACGCCAAAATAGTGCTTCTGTTCGAAAATCCTTTACCCTCCTATGTGCTCTTAAGTTGAACTTAAATATTTTGTGCTTTTGTTATTTATGTTTCGCATATTCTCACTAATTTCCATATCTAGTTATTACTAAGGGCGCCAATTCACGAAAGTGTAAGGTGGGGCAATGATTTTTTATTATCTTTTAAAAAAGGTGATTCAGAAAAGGGTATATTTCAAAATCTAGAAGGGGACACAATTTGGCTTTTTTTTTTTTATATTTTCAGTGAAAATACATAATACCAAAAAAGGTATTATTGGATTTACAGCAAGTTATTAAGTTCTCAGGGTAGACAAAATTATCTACTCCTTCCACTCAAAAAAGATTAATGAAACTAAGGACTGATCTTGACATGTTATGTCTCAGAGTCAGTAACAAACCACAGGATTACCAGGAATGATTACCAGATAACCAAGAACAGTTACTATATAACTTACCGCACCTATCCTTCAATCCTTTACAGAAGTTACTGACATCCACACCTGAAAGAAGTCGCATTCAGATTAAGTGAGTGTTCTTTCCTCGTTTTCATAAGGTTTCAGAATTTTGTTTCCATATGTTGAAAGCAGTTGCGTTCCTTGCGGCGCATGTTGATAGAACAGTTTTCTGGAAAATCAAGTTTTAGTGCATTTTAAAGGTTTCACTTTCTATCTTTATGTGGTCAATAATTGATGGAAATATTTAATGTCACTTTACAAACGTAAAATATATCATAGTTATATATCGTATATATCATATACGAAAATAAGCGAAGACTCCCTTCCCTGAAAACTATCGGATTTTATATTTGGTGGCCAACTTATTCAAATCGTTACTCAGCTTGCTATGTAAGCGAGTTCTTGCACACTGTTTGTTTAGAATCGTGATTCCCAACACGGGGTTCAGGCCCCACTATTGGAATGTGGCTATATTTTGTTGGGTCGTGGGCGGGATGTGCACTCTGGCTGATTATACTTTAGAGCATTAATGTGAAATTATACTTTTAGAGCATTACGGTGAAAGGCTAACTCAACCCTTTCACCGTTACATGGAAAGGGTCTTCAAATTTTAGTTGTGCTTTGTTTTAAGGTTTGAATTTTTTTTTATAGTATCCCTGGATTTTTATTAGTAATTTTTATGTTATTATCTTGCACTGATGACGGTCAAGCGGAGGTCTTGACCGAAATATTTGCATTTTAGTCCATATTTTTCACTAACTTGTATAATCCTTGTTTTTCTCTTTTTTACTTTTTTTTCGTTTTATCATGATTAGCCAGTCTGGTCTCAGAAATTATTTATAGCATTAATTTTGAAGAAAAAAACAGTTTTCATGAATTACGTGACATTCATATGCATTTAAAGAGCACTAAGATACTTGATAGTATTTCAATAACGTCAGGCATTAAATAAAAGGCGTTTTACACGGACACTATTTTCATCAACAGAAACTATGCCTAGAGAACAACCTGAAAAAAAACCACTTTGATATACCAATAGCCCTTCTAAGCTTCCTTCAGGTGAATATATGCAAAATTTTTAATAACCAAATTTAAGCAAGACGAGGGGGGGGGCATTAGGATTTTAGAAATGCGAATGTGGGGCATGGCTCAAAATTGATTGGAAACCACTGGCTTATAGTAAATCAAATGAATAGAAATTGAATCATAAAAAATATATAATGAAAATGAAATGAAGCTTAATTTTCTAATTATGTTATTGAACAGGTAACCTTTCGTATGTTCACGTAACATGGTTTCTTTTTCTTAAAATATATTGAGATATATATTTTCAAAAAAAAAAAAAATTGTTTTTCCGGTTTTTTCCAGTTTTACAGCCTTATCCTTTCTTGGTAAACAGTCTGGAGTTGGCAGGCCTGTCCACAGCCAGTAGGAAACTAAATATATGTGCTACGCTACGTTTATGGCTAGGCCACGTTTAAAGGAATGAAGGCACACGCTGTGCATGAAGTATTGCCAACATCACTATTTTGAGTAATCACTAAATATTAAATTTCTATTAAAATCACAATTTTTTCACAAATCACAATTAAAATCACATATGCATTTATAATTAAAATCACATTTTATTTTAATGATGTAAAACATTCAATTAAATTAAATTTCTATATTATTTTTGTATAATTACATTCTATGTTTCTTCTATACTTTTTACATTTATTATAAACATATTTATTATATTTCTATCTATTAAAACATAATATATTTAAAACATTATATCAAAGTCACAATATATTAGAATCACTATTTTTAATAGTCACTATATATATAAAAAATCACTATTTTGGTATCAAGGATTCGAATTACACGCGCTAAGGATGAAGGATTGCCAAAAATCAATATTTTTAGTAATCTGTTGAACGAAAAAAGTCATAAGAAAGGATTCAAAGGAAACGGGAATATCATAGGAAGGATTGAAGCTTTGAGCAGATAAGGTGGAGGAGTAGTGTTCATAATTATGTTGCCCTCAGGTGGTTTGGTGCTGCGATGAGGTGTCATTAGTAGTAGCACTTCTTAAAATTATTTGTATTGGGTAAATAAAATAAAAATAAGATATATTATTTATTTTAACTTGCAACTTATTAAAAGGGCTGATGTCCAATTGTGTCTAAAATCTGACAATTTAAAAGAAATTCCTTTTAGCAGTTTCTTAGGAAGCATCTGTTGCATTCTCTTAGCTTTTTCTTGAAAGCAAATTTAAAATATCAAAGATCGATCTATTAAATATCCTATTGCCTTCTGGGATGAAAAGTTCTTCGTCCTTCCTATACTTAGATAAAATGTACAAATGTCACTGAAAAACTTCTTTTTTTTAAGAGATCGACCATTCAAAATCTTGGCATATTTCAGGTCTAACGCTTTTCAAATGGAATTAACCGTCTTTCTTAACCGATTGTCCTGCCATGTCGATTGATGCTTCTACTACTACTACTGCTACTACTAACAAATCAATGCAGCACCTACTCGCCTGATGCCAACTAGCTAGTGCACGCTCATCCTCCATCCCAATCTCTTTGCACCCTTCTAAGAAGTCCCAATTTACTTTAAGTCTGTTCCTGCGACCTCTTCCCGTCCCATTGGGGGACTACTGATTTACTCTAGTTCCTGAATAATGCCTGGAACTAGTTCTAAATGGTTTCTTCTAGATTTACTTTAGTTCGAAGCGCAATATCATATTTGCACTTAATGTAAAGAGGAATCGCCTAAGGCTAGTCCCCTGAACCTCCTCGCCGCTAAAAAAATTTAATGGATCTTCACTGATACTAGTATCCCTACTACTACTACTACTACTACTACTAACTGCTAACTGCACCACCAAGCCTTCTGAGGCCAACACAGCTTCCCAAGCTCTTCCTCCAACCCAATATATAAAAAGCTCCATTTTTAAAACATCCCGTTAAGTTCTAATTTCCTTTCAATCTTTCCTTATAAACCCTATCATATAATTCGTGAACTGTTTGTGTTACGTTTGGCCCCAGACGTATGACATATGGATTGAATGGCAAGTACAATCTCTGGCAGTTTGTCATCCTTCATCCGTAAAACGTTGGTGAGCCATCTTAACCTTTTTTTTTTTCATTGTAGCCCTTGAAAGTCCGCTAAGTCTTTGATTTAACACCGGACAAACGGATACCTACAACTACCCTTATGTACTTCTTCTGGATAACTTCTAACAAATATTCCCCAGTCTTTCAAAGCGTCCCTTTGGTTTGTAGGCCCTTGTTGACCACCGTCGTTTTCGTCTCTTTCAATATTCTGATCTGAGTTCGCAGACTTATCTTGTTATTCTTTCATTCTTATTTCTGTTCCGAAAAAAAAACTGCACCTCTGCCATTCTACTTTTCATACCTTTCATCAGTCATACTGGAGTTGAAACAAAGACTCCTCGGCGATTCCTCCTCTATCCAGCTCTGTTAAAGAGTTTCATTCTATCCCTCCAGCTAAGTTCCTGCTTCCTTTTAGCTAAATTCCTTTTAGCAGTTTCTTAGGAAGTATCTGTTGCATTCTCGTTGCATATTTTCTCGTGACATTTATTACGCTGTTTGAGAACTACCTGCTTTTCTTTTCACCCCAACCGTATTTTCAAAAAGCACAATTTAACCAACCCTTCTTCCTCTTCCTTAAAAATGACCTAACGAAACTATCGTAATCCCACATTTTGAACATCTTATTGTTTGATATACAGTTCATCTACAGTCGTGCAAACATCCTCCATTGTTCAGTTGATTTCACTTTGGGATCTCTCTCTATCTCTCTCTCTCTCTCTCTCTCTCTCTCTCTCTCTCTCTCTCTCTCT
>JAQQPU010023074.1:0-13525 GCA_029168905.1 Artemia sp. Kazakhstan ARC1039 | reverse complement strand
TCAGGGGGTTCCGGGTTTAACCTCTGCATTTCAGCTGTTTCCCCGTGTTCTTCACTTGGTTTTCGCCTTCTTAGTCTCATAATTTTTCAGTAATTACAAGTCAATAGGGTTCTTATGGTCAGGGAAGTCGTGAATACGAAATATACGGCCAATAGTATGTTCCACCAGAAATTGGTCGATTCTTTGATTTCATTCGTGTTTTTTTCTAGTCTTGTTACTTGTTGAAACAAGGTCTCGAAGGGTTTGGGGTCCAATTTCATAAAGATCTTCCATGCGTCATGACTAGCTAGCAATGAATTTTCCTGCTTGGATATTACTCCATGTTTTACAATATATTGGGCCACTGCATGAACAATGAGGATTATGATGATATTCTTAAGCATCATCTTATTTTTTGTTTCTAGAATTAATTTATCATTAATTTTACCCATTTTTTGCAAAATTCGTTTGTTTACTGCTTTGTTATTATTATATTTTTTTTCAAAGGCACTTTAATTTTTACTTAGGTTATTTCTTATTATGTATTCATTTTGTGGCATTGGCCAAAGAAAACTGATTTGTAGGCGTAAAACAGAATAAATGTTTTATGATTAGATAGGTTAGAAAAGTAAAGTTAGGACTCCCAAGCTTAATTCTGGTCGTGATATACCTCTATGACTGGTTGAGATATAACTTTAAAGCGTAGCTAATAATCGTTATACAATTTAATTTTACATTATATTTCTCGAGTAAGAAACACATGAATAAGCCAGCGTGCAGCACGTAATTACACTGGTATCCTATTTTATGTGTAGGCCTAAAATAATTATAATCTGCACTAAGACAAAATATTTCATATAATTAGACGCTTCTGTACTGGTAATTTCTTGTTTTGGATAATATCCATCTTGGTTAGGACATGGGTCGATTTTTCATAGAAAATACGAGGGCAAGCACGCCCACAACAATTTAAAATCTGCATGGGCTTTGAGTTCCTTCCCAGGCTTCCCACAAAACGTGGTCCAACACCACTTGTCGTTTTCAGTCAACCACGAGCTTCCTACTTTGGGCCTTTCTCTCTGATCACCAATGTTTTGACATCACTTGTATTATTTTTTTCATTAACATTGACTTGGTTAACTTTACTTGCACACTGTTAAATTTATTATGGTGGATCATAAGTTGATTTTTCATAAGGGATTTGAAATTTGTCTTTACATTAATTAGGGATATTTCCATCTGTCAGGTTTTTTAACCGTTCTGCCTGACTGTGTCGTTATTTTCTCCTCTGTTTCTTGTGGTTTTTTCTTTTTCGGTTTTTCTAGCCAAATAAGGTCAAACTTTTTGTATTGTTTTTTCAAAAATTCTTGCCCTTTTTATTTCATTTGTTTCCCGTGTGCGGCTGCTGAGGTCGGTCTTGATTTTCCTATTTCTTTAGCTACTATATGGTCTGATTCGCCGTCAGACTCTTCAGAACTAGTTTACGACGAATCCGGATTAGAACTTTTAGAGGTGGTACTTTTTGAGGTATCACCTGCCCTTCCTTCGTAAATTTCTACTCCTTTGGAAGTGGAAGGTTTATTCTCTAATTCCTCGCTCTGAGTTTTCAACTCGGGAGATTTGAAAGATTCTTGAGAGCTTTGGGAGGAATCAATAGTTTTTGCCGTGTTCCTCCACTGTTTGAAGGCCATGTCTTCAAGGGGAAGGGGTTTTTTTTTGCACTAAGGTTTCCCTCCATGAAGTCCACTGTTTAGGTTTGACCTTGAACACAGTTATATCATGATATTGACCTTGCTGGTCATCCTTGGGAGTTTTATTCTCGGGCAATGTACTTTGACTCTTTTTTATGGGAAAATTTATTAAATCAATAGCCTCTCGCAGATTTGTTTTAGTTAAATCTTTGGGAGTTGTTTTCTTTACGGTAATACCGGGGGTTTCTACAGCTCTGTTTAATTCTTTCTGCAATGACAGGGGCCTTTCTATCGGTGTTGCAGGGGAAACCATATCGTCTGGAAATCTTTTGGGGGGACATGGGGTCGAAATTCTAACGGGGAAAAATTAGGTTTTTGGAGATATTGTATAATCTAATTCTCCCGCGCTCTCTGGTGATGAACTTTTTGAGCTTTTTGGCGTTTTTATTCTTACTGGTATTAAGGATTTTTTCTTTGGAATAACTAGATTTTTCATAGCTAAAAATTCTTCAACATTTTCCTCATCACTGTCATTCTCGAAATAGTCTTGCTTGAAATTAAAGGGTTTTAGCTCTGCCAATCTTGATTTAGGTGGCTCATTTTCCGAATCTGACGAATCAGTAGAGGAGGGATGTGATACCATCTTTCAGGAAATTTGGCTCTTTTTATTCTGCTAACATGTGCCTTGTAAGTTCTTCCGCTATCGGGGTTCTCCATTTTAAAAGTATAATCGTTATCGTACTTTTTGACTATTCGGTACGGTCCAGAATATTTGTTGGAATTTTTTTTCCTTCCGTTTTTGCCTCGTTCTTTAGGTAAATGAAGTCTCCTACTTTTAAATCTATACTCCCCTTGACTTTGGGTTGGTTTCTTAGCTCTTGGTTTATTTTACATTTTTCCAACTCTTGCCTAACTATTTTATAAGTTTTCCTCATCCTATTTATGAATTCTTGTTTGTAATCTTCTGAGCTATTATAATACTGCCGAGATTCAATAATCTCATTATACGGGATTCTAAAATCACGACCAGAAAGTAAATAAAATGGATTGTCTTTAGTTGTTTCTGAATAAGCAGTGTTGATTACGTTAGTTAAATAAGGTAAGAATTGATCCCAGTCGTTCCTATTGTCTTTTGTAGAAATACTTAATACGTTCGAAAACATTTTATGCCTATTTTCTATTTTACCATTAGCTTGTGGGTGGTACGGAGCTATCACCATTTTCTCTATATTAAGAAAACTCATTAAATCTTTTGTTACTTTTGAAACAAAATTGCCTCCATTGTCACTCAAAATTTTATTAGTAATGCCAAATTTTAAAAATAATTTTGCTAATGCCTTACTTGTGGCGTAAGCACCTTGATTTTTCAATGCTTTTGCAAAAGTAAATCCTGAAAAGTGGTCTATAACAGAAAGAATACAAGTATGGCCTCTGCTGGAAACAGGCAAGGCTCCACTTGTTCCGTATAAGTCAAATGAGATAATATCGAAGGGGTACTTTGCTACCGGGACCCTTCCCATTGGAGGATTAGGATAAGCTGGGGGGATTTTTCTTAAGTTACATGCTTCGCATGTACTTACAAATTCTTTAAGTTTTGTCACTGCCGACGGCACGTAATAATATTGTTTTAATTTATGGAAAGTTTTCATTACTCCTAAATGTCCACCTATATCTGAATGAAAATATTCAAATGCAGGCACTATTAAGTTTTGTGGTAATACAGGTATTATTGAAGTTTGGTTTCTTTTTGTTTCAGCAGTCACGATTCTACACAGTATTTCTCCCTTAAGATCATAGTAAAAATTATCTATCTCTTTTCTAAGAGTTTTGAATTTATCCTGTAACTCATCGTCATTCACAAAATAATTAATAAGCGCCAAACATATTTCGTACTTTTTTTGCTTTCTTTTTATATTTTCTAACGACAGGGAACAATAGTTAACCTTAAATTCCTTTACTGCGTCTTTGACTTTGTTTTTCTTACATTTATGTTTGCTCTTAGCATTGATAGCGTTAACTTCATTTTCCTCAGCTTCCGACGGAATATTTTCTGGGTATCTACTCAAAAAGTCACAAGCTGCGTTTTGTTTAACTTTTAAATGTTCAAATTCGTAATCTAGGTCTTGGATCTTCGTTATCCATCTAGCTAGAATGCCCGTGGGGTTTTTAAATGTGCGCAGGTACTGCAAGCTTTTATGGTCTGATCGAGTAAAAATTTTCTACCAATTAAATAGTGTCTAAATTTGTCCAAGTGGTGGATTATAGATAATAATTCTAAGTTTGTGGCAGAATAACTACTTTCGCCCTGTGATAAGGTTCTACTCGAAGATCATATAACTTTTTCTATTTTTTTTATTAGAAGGTCCTTGGAAAGGATCAGGGTTTCCCATGGAAATTATTTGCGAAATAATAGCTCCAATGCCTTTTGAAGTAGCATCGGTCGTAACCACAAATCCTCCGTTTTCGAAATCAGGAAGTGATAAAATTGGTTCAGAAGTGAGCGCCTTTTTGAGACGGTCTTGGTAAGTTTGATCTTCCTGGGACCAGGTAACATTATGGGAGTTCCCTTTAGTTAATTCCGTGAGGGGTTTTGCACTTTGAGCGTAATTGCGTACAAATTTTCTAAAGTAGCCAGTAAGACCTAAAATTCCTCTTAATTCTTTCATAGTTCTGGGGGGTTTGAGGTTTTCAACACATTTTATTTTATCAGGGTCTGGGGATATCTCTCCTTGTGTCACTACTACTCCTAAAAATTTAATTTTATGTTGAAATAAATTTACTTTCTCAGGCCAGCATTTTAAATTGCCTTGTCTGAACTTCTCGAACACCTTAGCTAATGTCGCTAAGTGTTGTTCAGTGTTTTCCCCCACGCATATGACATCGTCGAAAAAATGAATTATATTCTTTAATCCTCTTAACAGGTGCAGTAGGGGTCTACATAGCGCGCTTGAATTTGTTTTCAGTCCAAATGGTACCCTTAAGTATTCATATGAACCCCATTCAAATGCTGAAAATGCAGTTTTATGGACATCCTTTTCGGCTATTTTCACTTGGTGGTAGCCTTGGGTAAGGTCCAAAGAAGTAAAAATTTTGTTTTCGCTTGAAATTGAGTCAAGAATTTCATCTATTCTTGGTAGAGGAAATTTATCGCTAACTACTTGTTTATTAAGGGCTCTATAGTCTACTACAAGTCTAAGATCACCATTCTTCTTTGGTACTAATATCACTGGTGCACTATACGGACTTATACTTGGGCGTATAATTTAATTTTTTTCTAATTCCTGAATTTTATTTTTTAGCCATTCTTTGTGCTTATATGGCACACGATATGGCTGTTTTGCTACGGGATAACCTGTCGTTAAAATTGAATGTTCATAAAATGGTATCAGCCCGATGTCATCTTCAGATGCAGAGAATACATCCTTAAAATTCCATAATAATTCGCATGATTTTTTCTTAAGTTCCAAGTCCGTAATATGATCAGTATTAAATTTGTTTAAAAATTGTGATTTAGTTAAGGGATATTTGTTATTTGAAGTTTTAATGCCGTTAACTAGAATTATTTTAGAATTTTCCCAAGTATTTAAATCATTCTCCGTTAAAACCTGGATTTGAACTAAACACGTCCCCTTTTTAATTGTAATTGCATCATTTTCGTGGTTAGTAGTTACCCAAATAAAACCTTCTCCTTTGTCATAAGATATAATCTGTTCCTCGCATAGCAGATTTTCGGGCATTTCAGATGGGGTCGCGAGCCATATTTCGTATTTGCTAACCACTGACTCAATCATCTGTGATATTTGAATTTTTTGCATCGTTTTGGGAGGGACTTTTGTTTTCCTTATCGCGAATCCGTAATATTGCTCTTTATTTTCATTATTTATTAGATTCATACTGGCGCTATGCTGCTCCATTGCGGCCCCCTGTGGCTTCAGTTGGGTTTTACTATGTTTTTCCATAGTTCCACTATTTTCTTGATTTCGTTTGACCTGTACTGTCGCATATCTCCTATTTTTATTTTTGAGAATTCAATACTTTTATTATTTAAATTTACTTCATCTCTGCAATGTCTTTCAGAATAATTGGACAAGTTTCTGATTATTCCTTTTTCTCCTTGCGAGACATGAGGTTCAAAAGATTGCGACATTATACCGTCAGAAATTTTGTTTACTGTTATGCTGCCTTTGTATCCTCTGTTACGATTTCTTAAGGTAGAAATTTCTTCCCCAACCTTAGCCGGGTAGACAAGCCTCTCATTTGCTACGTCTAATAGTACTCTGTTAAACCTTAAAAAATTTGCGCCTATGATTGCTTCATATGGAAAGTTATCGCATATTATAAAATTTGTCATAAAGATCCTATTGTCTCTTTTTACGTTTAGGCAAATTGAACATCTTGCGTCCAATTTATTGCCTGTCACACTAGTTAAATTGGGATTATTAGGGTTCCTCTGTCACCTAATATGCAGAGGCAACATATTAAATACGCAAGAGTTTATGATACTAATCGTTGCACCAGAGTCAATCAATGCCTTAAAATAAACATTTTCTACGCAAAAATCATTAAATATAGGTAACTTGTTATTAATATCACTACAAGACGGCACTACCATTGTTTTGGACCTATTAAATATTCCGGGCACCCTCTGGGTCCAATTTATATTTCTGAAGGGCCTGAAACATTTCCCTGAGGATTTATTTCATGTGTCGGTGCCTGTAATAGATATTCAGACGTATGAGTTTCCGTAGGCATATCTAATTGATTTACGTCTGTCTTTCTTCGCCATGTATTATTATTGTAACGTGGATGTCCTGTGTCAGTGCCGCTTGCTGGCACTGACTGCCATATTCGCTTATATTGGCTTTGGCGAGTATTTGGGCTTTCAAATCGGTAATTAATTTGTCTGTTGGGGGGAGGGTTATACAAGTTTGGTTTGTACGTTTTGTAAGGTACTGATTGGCGCAATCCCCCCTGGCTATAGCCTAGTGCACGACCGGTGCTAAAATTTGTTCTTCCGAACAAATGGTTGCCATAATTTTGCGTATTACCGACAGCAATTCTTGGTATGCGATTGGGGACATAACGGCAGTCTCTCGCGATATGCCCAACACGATTACAATTATAGCACCTTATTATTGTAGGGTTATTTACGTAATTGGATTGTTTGATAGGCTGAAAACGTACTGTTTTCTGCCTAGCGAGTTCTTGCGTTTTGTTCCTTTGTGGTACTGGGGAGTTATCCCTTGAAAAGAAATTGGGGGACGCCTGAACGCTCTTGAAGTTTATGTTCGCATTTGAATCGCCTAGGATATTTATTTTTACTTTACTGTGATTTACGACCATCGTGTCGACTTCGATCAATCGCTCTACCTCCTGAACTGCGAGATCCAACGTCTGAATATTTTTGGATATTACCACTATATATAGTTTTGGGGGTAGCCCTTGCAAAAAGGTATTTAGTATGACTTTTTCATACAGTTGCCCCGGACCACTTCCGTATTTTGCCTCTACAGAAATGCGTATATTATCAAGGTATTCTCTTATATTTTGTGAAAAGTCAAAGCTCACAGTTCCGTGTTTTAATTTATTTATGCAACTGGTTTCTATAAACCTATCTTTAAATGCTTTTAACAAGTTATCAACCGTAGTTATTGGCAAGTTGGCGTTATTGCCAATGGTATGTTCAATCTGTTTTAGAAAGGTTAAGGCCTGGCCTTTTAATCGTAGTAGGAGCATGTTGACTAACGGTTTTAGCTCTGTTTTTGTTAGTTGTACAAACTGGGCCAATTGGATATTAAATTCGTCAATATCTGATTGACCATTGTACTCCGGGATAGATTTTGCTATTTGTATATTTTTCGCAACCAATTTTTGCGCCATTAATTGTTCTTCTAAATCTTCAGACATTTTTTTTGTATAAATTTTTATTTTTTTTTACTTAACCTATTTTGGGGGAGGCTATTATCTTCTAAGAGATATTTTAAAGGGTTTCCTGTCGTAGCTTAGCGGTTATAGGCCTAATCACTTTACTTATATGTCTGTATCTCTCTAATAATTAAATTCGAATTACAAAGTTTATAGCGTAATTAGTTCGCAATTTTTCTTCCAATTTCCGACTGTGCCATTTGTATCGATGAAATTTTTACTGTGGTTATAAAAGAAAAGGGACTGGGCTTAATTGTGGTCATAAATATTGACCGCGTCAAATGTAATATCGTACCCTTAAAGCTGAGAACTTACACTTTATATGTTCTCCGATAGCGCCGCTTATAGCGCTAAGGATTGTGTCAACTAGGCTAGCGCCGCCCTCAATTAATGGGAAAAAATAGAATATGTAGACATATAAATGTGGCCTCTTTTTTATTGAGCTATCTGGAGATCAGATTCCCTGGGAACATCCTTGGAGATTTTGCGAACTAATTACCTGCTACTAGGCTAGATGCAGATATATAAAGTGAAATAAACACAGGTAAAAAACAATAGATTTATTGGGACTTACATATTTAGGTGCACAGCAGTGAGTCACTTCAAACGACAACAATGGTGACAGAGATATAA
Source organism: Artemia sp. Kazakhstan ARC1039 (assembly GCA_029168905.1). Classification (NCBI taxonomy): domain Eukaryota; kingdom Metazoa; phylum Arthropoda; class Branchiopoda; order Anostraca; family Artemiidae; genus Artemia; species Artemia sp. Kazakhstan ARC1039. Next base: position 5,297 of record JAQQPU010023074.1, on the reverse strand, counting down.
CAATCAGAGAATTGCCCAGATCGTACGCCGAGTAATTCTGTCTAAGCGGTCCTGATTCTCAAATACGAATCTATATAAAAAGCACTTTTAACCCACTATCAAATGTAGTTTTTTTCCTCCTGCGCTGTGAGAATTGGCTCACAATTGGCTCATGTGGCCCCAAGGATGCGAACCCTTCGTCAAATAATACGTCTTAAACATTTTCGATGATTTAGACGTTCACACGGTTCTTATCGTTTAAACTTCCTGCGAAAGTGACTGCACTTTTTCTCTTTGCTGATTAAGGACTTTTCATTTTTGAAACTAGATTTAACTTAATCAGAGGAAGTCGGAATTATCTTTAGAAAGAAGGAACTTTATTTTGGTATTTTGAATATATCGCATTTTGCTCACAGTACAATTTGAATTTCCAATCGAATGAGCCTGTTTTGAGGTTTCTAAGATAACGCCTTCTATAAAGACCTTCTATGCCCCCAGGGCATAACTTCAAACTCTTGCCCTGACGGTTTTGGGGGAGCGTCCACCTCAAAAATATATTTTCTATCTGGAAATCAACTACGCTGAACAAAATGGCTATTTCAAAATTTTGATTGGATGTGTTTCGGCGAATGATGGGCGTAGGGGGGGTTGCTAGTTGCCCTTCAATCATTTTCGACTATTAAAAAGGGCACTAGAACTCTCGATTTCCAATCAAATGAGCCCCCTTTGAAGTTTCTGCGACGACCCCTTCAATATGAAGTGCCTCTGGGAAAAAAATAATAATAGAACATTGGAGCCGTATGGCCTTTACTATAGGCAACGCTACAGCGTTGCCTATGATTAAGGCGAAATGAATGGGCAAATTTAGTAGAGATAAGGATGGGGCAATGCTCTCCTCCTCTTTTTAGAGGCATTGAACATGGTCCCTGACAGACAACCTATTTTCCATTTTGTTTATCTCTAAAAGAATGGATTCATCGTGCTAAAAACATCACGTTTTTATCGATAATAGATAATCTTGTCGAGAAGTAACTATGACTGTTAAATAATTAAAAATTACGCTAGGACCAGCAACTCCATCTTGCATGGGGATGAAGGGTCCTTCTTCGGGCTTTGCATGGTGGGACCAGCTCATGAAGGTCCCGAATCTTCGCTTTGTAGGGGGAATACAGGTCTTGAGAGGGTAGCATTCTAACCTTGCATGGTTTCCCCCTCATCGCAAACCTTTGCCCTTTTTGGAGCAGGAAGCTCCATGTGACTGGGGTTTGCCTGAAATAGAAAAACAAATTAATATTTTTCCATGAAACAAAAGGGTTAACAACATCTTATTTTCATAGAAATATTTGATTACTTAAGAAAGTCGGAATTTAGTTTTCATAAAAAAGACGAATATGGCTAAGATTATTCTGTTTTCATAGGAATATGTGATTATTTGAGAAATATGGAATTTAGTTTTCTTAAATAACTCACCCCTATTGCTCCCCACCCACTTCGACGGGCCCAAATGTAGGAAAAAATGCGGTAATGATACGATACTATGGCGGGGTCAAACAATAGTAAAGGATGCTTAACCCCTTTGATCTAAGAGGAATTTAAACTTTACTAGCGATTACTGGGGCCTATTGCTCAACCTTAGTAAGGGGGCTAATTCAAAAATAAAATATTTGACAAAAAAATTTGAATTAACAATTATCGTAGACCGTAAATATTTTCTTTGCCTTTAAATGCGTTTTTATTCTTTCTATAATGTGTTATAGTAAAGCAAAAACATTCTATTCCTCACACCTATTTTGCACTTGAGCTACAATAGCTTTATGTGACACCATTCTTGAGCTACAAAATTTGTATACAACATCATCTAAATGTACTAGAAAAAAATTCTGAAAACAAGAATATATTCCTAGTTTTTCTAGTTTCATCACACCACCTATTTTTTAAATTTGAGTTTAATAAGCCATGCATAATAAAAAATATCAGTAGAGTGCTAAGTACCATGTTGCTTGCCTGTATAGGAATTACCATGTTATTTGCTTGCCTTCCGTTCCTTGGCACCTTTCCAGAGCATGTACCTATGAATTCTAGCAGACTATGTTCCTTCCTGTGCTATTTGGGGCCTTTACGTTCCTTAGCACCTTTCCAAGGCAGATTACCAGACTGGTTATTGCTATTGTTGTCAACTGCATATGGAATTACACTTCAGCTTCACGTACACATTTTTTTTTAGTTGGGCAGGTCTAATATGGTCAAACATGTTTTGAGAGTATGGTCGTAATTATATAACTCAATCAGACTGGTTTTTTAGGCAACATCCGTTTTTTATTCGTCCTTGCGATTCTGTATAAAATGTTCATACATTACGATTTAATTTTCATTACGATTTAATATATCGTAGAAAGTATATTGAATATTATTAACTTTGAAACAATGGATACTTCAATTGTCAACGTGAGTATAGTTTACTGAATTTCTTAATTTCTTTCCAAATAAATATCATTTTACCAGTAAATTCAAATTTCAGTGGTATAAGCCCCCCTCCCCTCCAACAATACAAACCCTAAAATATGATGAGTATACTCGCTAGAAAACGTAAAGTACGCTTTTTTTTCTATTATGTAAACCAAAACCCCTCCTCCACTGCTCTGTTTACGAGCATAATTCTGTAGTTTTACTTATCTCGTTCAAAATGTCTCTTTCCCCAATTGTACATTTAAGATCAATTTTATTTTTTTCCGATCTAAATAGAACCAGCTGTGTTACAAAGGAAGGGACAGTTTTAGGACCAAATTTCACACACTCATGTTATCACGCGCTCGTGTTATCACCGAGATTAGTAACACATGTCTTTGTCTGTTTCAAGACATGTTGAAAATATAGATTAAAGTTGTTATTCAAATCGTTAATTAAAAGAATAGTGCACTAAACTTAGAATTTATATACATCCAAATCGTATTCAATTTTTTTTTTTTTGGGGGGGGGGAAGAAATTAATGTTTTGTATAAAAAGGACATAGGGCACTACAAATATCAGAATCGACTTTAGGGGGTAATTTATATTATGGGAAGATGTTTTTGAAACCACACTTCCCCCAAACTCAAAATTTCCAAAATTCAACTTTAGAACGTTTTTTAAATATTTCTAAAGTGCTAATAGATATAGCGTTTCAAATATCAGAATTGACTTTAGGGGATAATTTATATTATGGGGGGAAGTTTTTGAAATCCCCCTTTCCCCCAAACTCAAAATTTTCAAAAATTTTACTTTAGAATCTTTTTAAATATTTCTAAAGTGCTAACAGATATAGCGTTACAAATATCAGAATAGACTTTAGGGGATAGTTTATATTATGGGGGGATGTTTTTGAAATCACCTTCCCCCCAAACTCAAAATATTCAAAATTCTACTTTAGAACCTTTTTTAAATATTTCTAAAGTGCTAATAGATATAGCTTTACAAATATCAGAATCAACTTTAGGGGATAATTTATATTATGGGTGGATGTTTTTGAAATCCTCCTTCCCCCCAAACTCAAAATTTTCAAAAATTTTACTTTAGAACCTTTTAAATATTTCTAAACCACTAATAGATATAGCTTTACAAATATCAGAATCAACTTTAGGGGATAATTTATATTATGGGGGGATGTTTTTGAAATCCCCCTTCCCCCCAAACTCAAAAGTTTCCAAAATTCGACTTTAGAAACTTTTTTTAAATATTTCTAAACCCTCTAATGGATATAGTGTTACAAACATCAGAATCAACTTTAGAGGGCAATTTATCTGTAAAAGGGAAATCGTTTTTTCCATGCTAAATTTTTCTTCTTTTTTTAAAGATGAGGATTCGTACAATTACTCCCCCCCCCGGAAAAGAGAGCTAAGGCTAATGGCATTACTTCAATGCAACAAATGGAGATAGCTGGCCCATCGGGAGACACCCACATCCATCCCAGACCGGCGCTGCCTGCCCAAGACCCACCCGTGCCAACCCCTATGCAGCCGGGTAGAAAGCTGAAAAGAGGGAGGATGATAGCTTATAACGTTACTGCTGCACAAGATTGTGAAGTCATCCCCTATAAAACATTACCGAGCCCTTCACGACCAATGCAAGGCGAGAATGATGTGGCACCTACAGCCCTCAACATGCAAGCTGCAAATCTAAATGTGAGTTTTCAAATATTATTTCTTGCAAATGATTATTTTTCCAAAGTCAATTTGAAGGACTGAGAATTGTACCGCTAGATATAATTTCAGATTATAATTTGCATAATAAATGAATTTGATATGAGATATGGGACTTAACAGTTTCAATTTTATCATTTGCTCTGGAAAATCTTGAAAATAACAGACTATACATTGAAAATAGGCTATTTTTAGGAGATGTCATGATTTTCACTATTTTATTGTGTGTGTGTGTGTGAGTGTGTGTGTGTGTGTGTGAGAGCGGTGCATGCGCCGCTTATTTTTCTGTCTACTCGATAAGTCAGGGAAATAGTAAAATGAATATTGCAAATTCAATAACGACGTAATGATTTTCACTATTTTGTTGTGTGTTTGTGTGTGTTGTGTATGTGTATTTGTGTGTGGAATTGAGTTATGTGGGTGGTACGGAAAAATGGTATGTGTTAAATATTCGGGTAAACATACGAGTAGAAAAATGCTTCACTATAGATAAGGCTATTATGTTTTTTTTCTGAACTTTCTGTGGGAGACGGGGTTAAGTATTTAGTTTAAATAATTCTAGGAGGAGGAGGAATTGAGTTTTGTGGGCGGTATGGAAAAATGGTACGTGTTAAATATTCAGGTAAACATAAGACTAGAAATGAACATGATTTTTCCAACTTTATGAAATAATGCTTATTTCACATAGAAAAAAAACTTTTTTTTCTATATATTAATGAAATAGCAGCGCAATTGGGTCATGAAACATCAGTATTTACTGGACCTGAACGAATTCTAGCACCACCAATGGAGTTTAGAGAAGAGCCTTCATTAGTTCTAGACAATATGGAGTGGCATAGAGGTTTTCTTAATGATGGTTTTGGGGACATGGCTAGCCTAGACGATTTAACTTGTGACATTGACATGATGGAGGATCTGGAGTGGGCAGATAGATTTATGCGTGAGAATTTAGGGGATGCTACTAGTGCATCTGAAGCGGGTCCTCATAAAAAAATCCCATCACAGGACAATACAGGGTGGCTTGATCAGTTGTCTCCAAACACCTTGGAATACGTAATATCAGGCGTAGGGGACTTCATGCCATCTCCAACCATTGCAATTGAACAGACTGGGGGTGGTGTTATTGACAATTCTATGTCACCC
>JAQQPU010023072.1:3207-13529 GCA_029168905.1 Artemia sp. Kazakhstan ARC1039 | reverse complement strand
ATGTCCTCTACTGCTAGTACTACTAACAACTCACCGCAGCACCAATATAAAATACTGGTACTTGTCTGTTGTAACGGTAAGACTCAAGAATTACGCTGTGTAAAACCTGAGAACAAACCGGTTTCATCTGTCTGTATTAAGAGACAATTAACTTGCGCTCAGTGGGAAACAAGTGGTGGATGACATAATACATTGGACTTGTATAATTTGGGCTATATATTTGCATATTTGCATATTAGGGGGGAGGGTAAAGTATTCTGACAGCATGACGTTAGAAACCAATTCTTACTTCATGGAATGCAGAATAGTTATAGCTAACACATTTTGCATGCAGACCCGCTATACTTTACCCCCCCCCCCCTTCCACCCTAATTTGCAAATATATAGCCCGAATTTGTTTCTAAATTATAATATTATCTAAATTATTATATTTTCATTATGTTTTGGTATTTTTCTTTAGGATTAACATTCTTTGCTTCTTGAGTGTTGCTGCTATAACAGATAAGTACCAAAATACTGTTGTGTAATTATCCAATAAAGCGTCTGTTGCAACCAATAAAAACAAGTGGGTTTCAGCAAAGTGCCAATCATACTAGCTTTTATTGAGTTTGAGGGAGTGGTATTTTTGTCAGTTTTGTGGTAATTTATGTTTGTTTTGAGTTTCAAGAATCAGTTATTTCCTGTGCATTTCAAGTTTCATTTATTCCTCCACATCAATTTGTGTTTTAACTTCGAATTGCTTATTCATTCTAATTAATATTATCTTTGGGTCTCATTTATTCATTCATAGCATTTTCCTCTCACATTCATCATGACTTATTATGCAGCTTTATTTCTGCTCGTTTTAGAAGCATGACTTTACTCAATCCATCTTTGGTGCAGCTTGTAGGCTTAAAAATATTGAAAAACGACAATACAAAACTGTCAAAACAGAAAAGCCAAAAATGAAAGCCATGGAGAACAGAACTAACATAAGGATAGAATCAACCCAAAAAATATACTAACAGTAGCGATGCTACTTGTTTTGTCAATGATAGAAATTAAGATTACCAAAATTTTTCCATTTAACTTTTTAGCCTTTCAACTTTTTGTTCGTTAGCATATGTAGAAAATGACTTATGATAAGTCATTTTCTTGAAAATAAGTCTTTGAAAATAAAGCACCCCAGCTGTGCCTTTTGTTAGTCTGTAGCCAGTTCAGCTTTTTGTGAGGAACGAAGAGCTAAATTCTTCTCATCAGTGGATTTGCCATAAGAGACTGTTGAATCTTAATGAAAGTCATTGGACTAAGGCTAATGTAATTGCTGTCTTTTGGCCCTTGCCCGATCTGAATCTATAGGGGGAAGGAAAAGGGATTGTCCTCTTTTTCAACCTTATCTTAAGGTGCATCAACAGTACCGCGTGGATCGCTTGGGACCAAGCAGGAGAGGGGAGAGAAGCTGCCGGAAGCGCTCTATTGGTACCTGCCGGTTTTGATTAGCCTTAAATTGCAGGGGACAGGTGAGCAGGTCTCGACGCTTCCCTTGCTCCCGGTGATCTCTGTGCGGCTATTCAACCTTGTTTCTGACTAAGTGAGATACCTGCTGTATGTTTGTTTGCTACATACAATGCGGAGCCAGCAGCTTCTATGGTCTCCAGTCTTGAACTTTTTATACCGTGCCTGGGCTGTGGGGAATGTTCACGCCGATATTGCGAAAACTGGTGCGGACTTTTTTTTTTAGCACTGATTCATTAATGGAAGCAAAGAAAATATTGTGGAATTTTGCAAACTGCACGAATCGCCCAAGTGACCGACAGAAAGCTGCAGATAACTATCTGGACATGGTAAAAAAATTTGAAAAGTGTGCTGAAAAGCAGATACCCCTACCCCGTTTTGTGTTGTACGAACTTGACAAAGTACCAGTTATCGCAGGGGAATCAAGTGCTACACTTACTCGTAAAGTTAACGAACTAAGTGTCAAATTCGATAATTACGTCCTGCCGAAGTGCAACCCGCTGCCTTCCTTGTCTCAAGCCCCCACACAATCATCCAAACTCTCTTTTGCCGTTATATTAAAGAATCCACTCAAAATGCTGAATGACCCCTAGGACCACAAAACTTTTATTGATATCTTGTGTGGTGACTCGAAGTCCGCGATAACTTAGCTTAGGACGAGAAAATATACTTGGCACCTCGTCGTAAGTGATAAAAATGAAGCTGCTGCTGTAGCTGATGCTATTCAATCTAAAGAACAATCGCTAAGCTTACAGCTAAAAGTTCCAATGTATTATGGAATTGCCCGTTTTTTTCCTGCAGTATTTCTGAAGGTCAGTTGCAGAACTTGATAACTAACTGTACCGAAGTCTCCCGTGTCGGCAAAACTAGGTCCTGCAAGCTTCGGTTCTCTCGCCAAGAAGAATTACTGGCAGCCATTTCCTCGTCAGTGATAATCGAGTACGAGTGAATCCGCATTGTTAAGTTTCTCCCTCTTCCTTCTCGCTGGTACAACTGCCAAGCTTACGGACATATTGCCCAGCACTGTAAAGCTCTTACTCGCTGTTCACGTTGTGCACAGACAGGACATTCGAAGACTTAATGTCTAGGTGTTTATGCCCTTAACTTAAAAGCTATTTAGCCGTTTATGCCCATTAAGCATTTAAGTATCAGTATTGAAAGGTAACAAATTGTGTTTCGATGGATTGTTCTTCTATGAATTTATTTTATGTAAATCTATTGCTATGGTCTCAACCCAAATTTTGTTGTTTCAGATTAGAGTTGTATTAATTTATCAGACGTCTTTGGGCAAAAAAAGGGGTGAAGGAGGGGGGCTAGTTTTAATCCTATCTCTTTGTTTACTTAAAAAAGGCACTAAAGCTTCCTGATTTTCACCTCATTTAAATTCAAACCATACATACACTTGAATGAGGGAATACTCTTACAAGCCTGTCCATCACCAAGGAAAAATAGCCAAAGCTCTCAAAATATCCCCTAGACAGCTGAGACCGAGGAAGGTGGTAATTCATAAGTGCAAATTTTGAAGCAACCATAGAAAAGAATGTCCGATTAGAGAACAAAATACTTTGTTTTCAATGGCTTAAGGATTTGTTTCTTTTTTTTCATGACCATTTATGAATTCGCATGCCCATAGAAAATGTATACACAGAGAATCTAGATAGCCTTGTCTAGGGAAATTTAGTATAAGAAAACAAAACAGTAACAGTTTAAACTGCTGCAATTTTGTAAGCAAAACAATCTAGCTACAACCGATTAGTGGGGGGAGGGGCGCTAAGCACGAGAATCGTGTATTTTTTAAAGAAAGCATGAAAGTTGGTTGGCGTATACTTTCGACCACGCTGAACAAGTATACCCTCTACGACGTTTATGCAAGCATCCCTTCCATAAAAACGATATATGCCACCAGAGCATTATGTAGCCAGCCTCCGGGGCCTGGGGGTTGTGTTGACACAGGAGTTTTTCTTATCTGACCTATGAATTATTTTTAACGAAATGGATATGATAAAAATTTTATCCGATAGGCTTGGAGAAAAAAGAATGTGTGTGTGTGGGGGGGGGGGGGTTAGTTTCCCTCGGATATTTTTGACTCTTGAAAAGTGGATTATAACTTCCAATTTAACTTTCAAAAATAATAAATTAATAAATAATTAAACAGCTCGTGGTAAGGAGGTGTAAGTAAGGAGCGACCCGGCTCAATAACTAGCGAAATTCCAAAAAATTGAATATTGATGATAATAGATATACCAAAAGAATAAGATTCTTATGCTGATTTCAAATATATAAGTTTCATCAAATTTAACCATCAAAAAATACGCAGCTGAGAAAATTGGCACTATTCTCTAAAAAAAGGGGGAAACACCCCCTAAAAGTGTTAGAACAATAAGAAAATCATACCCTCTGATTCAGCGTATCAGAGAACCCTATTTAAGAAGTTTCAAGCTCCTCTCTGCAAAAATGTGATTTTTTTTTTTTTTTTTTTTTTTTTTTTTTTTTTGAAGAAAGATCACGGATGCGTGTTTTCTTTTTGTTTGTTTTTTTAAATTCCCTAGGGGTGATTGCATCGATCCAGTACTCCTAGAATATCGTAAAAGGGCTCATTTGAATAGAAATTAAAATTTCTGGTGCCCTTTTTCAAAGATAAAAAAAACTAGAGGGCAACTTGGCCCCCTCCCACGCTTATTTTTTTTCCAAAGTCACCCAATTAAAATTTTGAGATAGCCATTTTGCTCAGTATGGCTGAAAATACAATAAATATATCTTTGAGGATGACTTAGTTCCCAACAGTTCCCGAGGGAAGGGCTACAAGTTATGAAGTTTGCCTATTTGCATATATTATTGGAAATATCGAAGTATTCAGACGTTTTCAGGAAGGATTCTTTATGGTTTGGGCGGGGGCTGGAGGAGGGGGTTACGCGGGAAAATTTTCCGGGGAGGATATTTCCTTGGGGTAAGGGATATTTCTATGAAGGGGGTGCCGGATTTCTTAGCGTTATTTAAAAAACAATCAGAAATAAAATAAGAAAAACATGTTCCTCAACTGAAAGTAAGAACCAACCTTAAAACTTAAAACGAACTGAAATTATTTCACAAAATTTCGAGAAAACCACTGAGCCAAAAAAAAGAAAATTAATTGGCAAATTTTATTTTAATTATTCGCGTAGGGTGAGCCAAAATTAAAGCTGCATTAATTCAAAAACGTTCAGAAATCAAATAAAAAACTGGTCTTTTTAACTGAAAGTAAGGAGCGACATTAAAACTTAAAGCCAACAGAAAAAATTCTGTACATGAAAGGGGTTGTCCCCTTCTTAACGCCTCGCTCTTTACGTTAAAGTTAGACTCTGGCACACAAATTTATTTTTTAAAACAATTAAACCTTTAGCGTAAAGAGCGAGATGGTGTGAAGGGGACAGCGCCTTTGACATACGGAATAATTTATCTATTGATAATTTACGGAATAATTATCTATTACTCGGAATAAACAGAATAATACGATTATAAGGAATAATTATCGATATAATAAAAAGCTATTGTATGTTTGTTTGCATTGATTATTTATTTAATTTCTGTTCGTTTTAAGTTTCATTTATACTTCAATAGCAAAATATTTTTTTTGTTTTAAGCTTGATCTTATATTCAATCTCAGCATTACTCGACTTAAGATACATTTATTCATTTCTGTTATTAATTGTTGCATGTTTTTGCTATGCCTGTATATTTAATTTCTGTTTATAATAATTTCATTTATTCTTTAATAGTATATTCTTGTCATTTTGAGTTTGAATTTCAACAGTTATTTATATCTGCTGAGCTTAAGTTTAAAATGGCCTTTACAAAAATGTCATCACAATATTCAACACATCGATTGAAATTTATTCTTAGAGGGGGGGGGGGGGTACCTTGTCTTGAAAATTGTCCAAGATATTTGGCAACAGCATACAATACAGAAATGCTGGCTTAAGTACCCCCTTCGGTCAACCGAATTGTTTGGACAAAGCCTTGGTTATACCTGAAATTTAGCTCATTTACATAGTTTCTACTATTTTTAAATTCTCTCTTAATGTCAGCTGTACCTTTTTCCATATAAAAAGCGTTGAGTTTTGTTTATATCCTGAGACTGCGTCCAACAACGCGGGAGAAGTGGAGGGGGATGTAAACAGTTAAACTAGATAACTATTAAAACCCAATAAAAGACAAATGTCGGGAAAGACATTTTGTTAATTAAATGAAGCAATAGTTTTGGTTGTTGGCTATAGGGCTTGCAAATTAGAAAATACATAATCAGTTTCATCCAAAAAGCAATACATTTTTATCAGATAGTCACTTACTTTGAAAATATATAGAGAAAATAATTTCTATCATTATTTATCTACCTTTTTATAGTAAAATTTTCCATCTGACTTTAAATTATGGCATAATGAGGGAAACGGTGAACTAAAAAAGAAGAAACTAAATCATTTTCCATAAAGTTTTAATTTAAAAAAAAACTTTACCGTTCCTTCATCGTAGATAGGCCTTAGATGCAAATAGTGTGTTTTGATTTAGTTTAACATACCCTGAAAGTTTTGACTTGCTATCCATAGCTATTCCTTCGATATTGCAGATACGGTTTTTGACGATCTGGGTGCACATAGTGCTGCAGTCGGGGAACTTTTTTAATCATTACATCAAAATATTTTTCTGTAGGTTGATATCCCCATGGCGAAGAGCAAAAAAACGGAATCGCCTCTTTTTAGCATCTTTCATATTATAGCCCCTCATGATAATTTTGAAAAGAAAACAACAACTAAAAATTTAATTGAAACATTATCTATAATTCTAAACATCAATCGATTTCTGTTTTTCGTTTTTACGCTCATTAGAGTAAAAGCGACTTTCATCTTAAAGCACGAGCTGTCTGACAAAAATAGCTTGAGCTGCCTGGAAAATTTGTTGATGTTGTATTTGTGCTGGATTGTGAAGAAACTTCATGAGCATATTTTAGGATATATAATATAGAGCGCAATTAGATGAACAATAGTGACTAATACAAAGTAATTCGTTATCATCAAAAACAACAAATGGATAATCTATTAATTTTTCAAAATGTAAACAAAAAAGCACTGCTATACAGGTTTTATAAGGTTTGAATGTTGCATAAATTGATTTCTGTTGACTTATTGTCTGATATCTTAATTTTATTGCATATTAATAATGCAAAACAATCGTTTTTTTTATTTTTGGTAAAGTTTTCACATGCCACTCTATAACTGGCGCTTGACACTACTTAATACTAATTGCTTGATACTAAACCTTGAAGCTTGACACTGCTATTTTGTATCTGCTAAGTAAGGATTCAGACAATTGACCGTCCTATGAGAGCTTCAGTAATACAACTATTTTTCTGAGTGTGCAAAAATCAGAGTTAACGCTCTACTGTTACCTACAGTAAAGAGCCATAAGGCTTTACTGGGCCATTTTGCCCCCAGAGCCACTTCATATGGAAGGGGTGGTCGTAAAAACTTCGTAAGAGACTAATTCGAATAGAAATTGACAGTTCTAGTTCCCTTTTAAAGAGTTAAAAGTGACCGGAGGGGAATCAGCCCCTTCCAACGTCCTATTAGCTGTTCTTTCCCCAAAGCTGTTCCGTCCAAAATTTTAAGTACCCATAGTGTTCAAAATAAAGTTGAAAATCTAAGGGAATGTTGATGGGATGTTGCACTATAGCAAAACACACTAGGTGCCCAATTTTTCAAAGTTGTGTGTCTTTGCTCATCTATATTCATCTAAGCAACGGCTATGGATATTCAGTCGAAGCTTTCAGGATATACTAAAAGGATTGTTTCACAAAATCGAAGGGCAGTATGTGCATCTAGGTGGCCAGAAGATCATATCTTCAATTAATCAAGAGCTTTTTGGAGAGATATTGAGTTTGCATATTCAGAGGGTGTTGTTATGCCAACCTTTTAACTTTTTGGAGAGATATTGAGTTTGAATATTGAGAGGATGTCGTTATGCCAACCTTATATATTATCTTATTGTAAACCAAAGATTTGCATGATAGATATAAGATGTTAGGTTACATAGAATTGCTGTAATTGATGTTCAAAATTTGAATCTAGTAATTTCTATGGTTAATCTAAAGCATAAAAACAGGAGGAATAACTACCTTCATGGAAGTTATGACATTGTTTGGCTCCGGGATGGAAATTTGAAAGGAACCTTCTAGGAATTATAGCAAATATCTAATGTGTAACTCTGATAGCAATGTATTCAAAATTATCCTTTGGAAAGCAAAGCAATTGATATCTGAAACGTAAGTTATAACAGGGATGTGCGCAAGGAGCCTTGGGTTTCAGCTCCCACTCCCAAATCCTAAATTTTGTCGAATTTCTGTGAACCTGTTATTCAAATTATCAATTAAACTTCTTTTTTTGCCCATTGCCTTCCCTCAATTTTTCTCAGGACTTTCCCCTGGGTCGTGTCCAGGATTTTTTTTTAAGTGGGGTGGGGTGGAGGTGGTAAAATCATTTTTTGTTTTTAGGGGGGGGGGGGCTTTAAAAATATTTTTCAAGACGCATCAAAGATTTGAAGAACAACTTCAAGTTTCATGATTAGACCTTGTAGACAAGTGACAGGTGTCGAAGAAACAGCAAAAACGAAGGAAAAGACAAAGGAACAAAATTGTGAGCTCGAAAAAGGATTTCACCTTCTTGCCACTTGACAGGTGACATACTTTCAAAAAAAAACTAACCACACAGGTAATCAGTTTGGCTGTGGAAATACGAAAGGAGTTAAGTAATATTTTCCAAAATGCTCAGGAGAAGCAAAAAATTCTTTTTTTTTAATGCCCACATATCTCTCGGGTTCAAATTATGCCTTTCTGGCCATATCTTAGTAGCACATTACGCTTTTTGTCCGCAAAACTGGTTAAACTTGTGTTATAACACTTTTGAGTGGATTATAAAATTGAAAAATCTTGAGAATAAAATGGATATTGATTTAACTAATGGTTAATTGATTGGGCATACCGGATTTACCTGCCTCTTGACTGACATTTGTCCTGCCACCTTTTTGCATTTCCGAAGCCAAATTCTTGTATAAACTTTTACAATGCAGAAAGTGTTGATGTTAGTGCTAAGCATGTTCACTATAAACAATCATATCCACATCAACCGCTCTCTTAAGGTGTTCATTTTCCTGTAAAAAATTGAAAGGCTCAACGAAGTACTAGTGCCGTAGGATAATCGACAGCCTCCACACACAAATTTGAATTGCTTATAATTTTAAATCTTGTTTGAAGTAAATAGAACCCTATTGTACAATATGTCCTTCGATAAAACCTACAGAACCATATAAGAATTGACAATGCAGTCATTATATCGATCTTCACAACTCGTCCAGCTCATTAGATCGTCCAAATACCTCGGATTTTCTCAAAAAATTCAAAGTGGAAGCAATGCTATAATCTAAGTTAATAGTAGAATATTGAATAGAAAAAAGATTGATTGATCTTTTTTCTATTCGATATTCTACTATTAACTTTCTGACTAGGTTTCTAAGTTTACGACTAGGAACTGTGTACAAATTTTCCATTTTCCGTGCCCACCATTCTGCAGCCCCCATGCACAAGACCTTTATTGGAAATAAAAGAAAAATATATTGCTCAAAATCGGACGAATATGCAAGGTTTGTCAACCAAAAGCTGTGGGTTGCTTGCACTATTGTACTATTGATGTTGAGGCTATATGTACCAAGAATTTCTTTGCATTTACACGGATATATTTCACCTGAAAAATTTCATGTTGGAAATACACCCTTATTTGTATAATATTGGTTTTGGAGCCCTAAGACTAAAGTGCAACAATATTATTGTTAAAGTGTTTATTAAAAACTGTTTTGTATGCAAAAAAGGGTTTCCGGTTTCTTGAATAGATTCTCTATAGATTTCTTCTTCAATATTTAAGCACTCATCGTCGACAACAGCTACCAATAGCAGATCATTCGTTCACTTTGTACTCTTTTCCTTGGAACTTACTTTCTTGGTAGTCGCTTATTCGGTATTCTTGGTATTGAACAAGTGCAAGTAAAATAAAGCAAACAGTTGCGGGTAAAAATTAAGCAAACAGCAGCTGTACAACTAAAGTAACAGTTGCAGACAATTAAGCCTGCAGCTGCAAGCAAGACTGCGCCTGCAGCTATAGGTACAGCAAAGCCAACAGCTGCAGGTACACCTAAGCCAACAGCAAGAGATAGAACTAAAACAATAGCTGCAGACAATTAAGGCAACAGCTTGAAATAAAACTAATCCAATAGCTGCAGACAATCAAGCCAACAGCTGTGAGTAAAAATATAAGCCAACAGCTGCAAACAACAGTTGTAAACAACAAAGCCAACAGCTTTGGGTGCAATAAAGTAAACAGCTGCAAGTAAAATATAAAGGAATAACTAAGCCAATAGATGCAGGAACAACAAAGTGAAAATCTGAAGGTACAGCTGCAGACAACTAAGCCATCAACTGCAAGTACAATATACAGGAACAACTGAAACAATGGTTACGGGTATAATAAAGCAAACAGTTGCAGACAACTAAGCCAACTGAACTAGGTAACTTAACCTAACTTAGCCTAACTTAACCTGGCTTAGCCTAACTTAACCTAACTTAACCTAGCTTAACCTAACTAACCTAACTTAACCTAGCTCCTGGTACAACAAAGCCCACAGCTGCAGGTACAATAAAGTAAATAGCTGCAGGTACAACTAAGCCAACAGCTACAGGTACAACTAAACGACAGATGCACACAATTGAGTCCTTCTAATCAATTATTCTTTTTCTGATACTTCTTTTTTTG
>JAQQPU010023071.1:0-13529 GCA_029168905.1 Artemia sp. Kazakhstan ARC1039 | reverse complement strand
TTACTAATAATACTACCAAGGCAAGTGAAGCTGCCCACCTGATCAATTTTTTCATTACCCAACGTCACCTTTTCATCTTCACTTATTCCTAGCCTTAGTGACTTAGTCTTCCTAACAGTAATTTTCAAACCAATTCTAGCACCCTGAACTCGCAAAACCTCTAAAACTTCATTCATTTTGCTCACAATTTCATCTAGGATGCTTAAATCATCAGCATAATCCAAGTCCAGGAGACTTTTTCCTCCCTATTTGATTCCGTGGTCTCCCATTGCCTTTCCTGTGCTCCTTAAAACAAAGTCCATCAAAATAATCCATATAAAGCGGGATAAAACACAGCCCTGCTTAACTCCTGATTTAATACAAAACCAGCTGCTCAAAACCACCTCATTTCCTACCTTAACCGCAGCAGTGTTATTCTCGTACATAGCACTAATCACTTTAATGTATTTGTCTGGTATACCATACAAGGATAAAACCTTTACTGAAGCTCTTCTATCAACAGAATCGAACGCTTGCTCGTAATCTATAAAACTGAGGACCAAAGGTGTTTGAAAATTCAGGCACTTCTCAATTATTAGCCTAAGAGTGAAAATTTGGTCGACACATCCTCTACCTTTTCTAAAACCACACTGCTCTACTCTTAAAACTTTGTCTACGGCATCTCTCAGTCTAAAAAGTATCATATTACTAAGTAATTTACTACCTACAGAGACCAGACTAATGCCTCGATAATTACCACACTCACTTTTATCAGCTTTCTTATAAAGTGGCTTAATTAAGGTTTTCCTAAAATCATTAGATACTTCCCCTTTTTCAAAAATCATATTCATAATCTTCAATAACTTATTTCTGACCTCAGAGCCACCATATTTAAGAAACTCATTTACCACTCTATCAGCACTTGGAGCCTTATTATTCTCTAATCCTTTTAGTACTGTTGCTAATTCCTCCTCACAAAACAAATCTTCCTTCACATCCAAAGTATAACAAACTTTTTCATTTTCCTCTATATTTTTTCCTGCAACTCTATCTCGGTTAAGCAAGTTCTCAAAATGTTCGGCCCATCTCTCTTTAGTTTTTTCCTTATCGCTAATTGCGACCCCATTCCTATCTTTAACTGGGACAAGTCCGGATTGACTACTCCCTCTCAATTTGTTAACGTGCCAGTACAAAATTTTACTATTATGCCATCTAGCTGCATCTTCCAGATCCTCGGCAATTTTATCCATGGCCTCCACTTCACACCTCCTTAGTTCATATTTTAATGGTTTTTCCACTTTCTTTACATTTCTTTTGATTTCATACGATTTATCACTCAGATAATTCTTGTACAAGTCCTTTCTCCTTTCTATTAAACATAAAGCTTTTTCACTAATATTCTTAGCTGCAGTTCTAGCTTTCTTCCCTAATACACCTTCAGCAACTTCACAAATTATTTTTCTAAAATTATTCCAACCATCTTCCACATTATCAAATTTTAAACTCTCAAGTTTAGTATTTAACTGTTCCTGGAAAGTTTCTCTCAAATTCTCATCCTGGAGTCTACCAACATCATAACTTCCCGGGAGGTAGTTACCCTTCTGATATTTCAGTTTTAAATTAACCCTTGACACTACTAGATGGTGATCTTTACTTTTAACATCAATAACAGCACTCCTATATACCCTAGTATCTTGTATTGATGCTGCCAGTCTTCAGTTTACTATAACATAATCAATAAGGTTTGCTTTCTTACAATCACATGAATACCATGTTAACTTATGAGCCATTTTATGACCAAATACCGTATTGGTTATAACTAGATTGTTATACCTACAAAATTGCAAAAGTCTGTATCCATTACTCCACTGTATTAAGTCTGATAACAAAAAATAAAAGTGGGATTCCCAATATTTTCCTTGGTGTAGGAAAAGCCAATTTCGACGTCGTCTCATTTCTATTGAAATTGCAATAAAAAACCTTCAAATTGGCTAAAAAAAAGATCTTCAGCAATAAACTTTTATTCTAAATACGAGCTAGTCAATATTTTTAATTTCTAAATCAACAAATTTACATACTAGCATATTCCATCATAATAATTTTAGTCATTTTTAAATTGAACCTCAAACTATTTTATTTAAACCTGTCAAATACTAGATTTAAATATAACACAAGACATTTTATGATGGTATTGTGATGACGAAAGTATTAAAATCCACGTAGATGTGAGTATTAGCTTTCAGATGGTTTTAAGCAGCTCCCTAAGATGCCCTAGTGCTCTTTGAGCCGTGGAGAAACAATATAGACAAAAGAAGAAGTTATGAGCGCTCTCAACTCTTTTTAAGATTTTCAAATTTGTTTCCACAAATAACTTTTACTATCAACACGAATCTAAATACAACCTAATATCCACTATTCCTGAATCAGCATTATCGGTTAATTTTTTCTAACATAAATTTAAGCTTCTGGCAAGCATAGGCCGTGATTTTCTTTGTCTTAGATTGCGGCTAATTTTGAGATTCAAGTGTGTTCGGGCCCTGGGCATGATGAGTTTCGCAAATTTAAATAAGTAAGCCACAAGGATAGATAGTTGTTTTCAGAGGAGAGAGGGAATATAGTTTTGCATTTAAGTAGCATAAAAAAAAACATTTACACAAGAATAAACCAATGAATTAAAAACTGTTTCATTCGCGTCAACTTTTATCACTTCCAATATAACGGGCCGAACTACATTTTTAAGGTATATTGTCAATTAGAGGAGAGCTGAACTGACTGGGGAATGATTCAAACAGGTTGGATCAAAATGGGATTTATTTGCATGAAGATTGATTTAAATGAGGGTTGAGGTTGGTTGAGGTTGAGCTAATTAGAAGTTGAGTTGCACAGCAGGGTTGAGCGACAAAGGGGTTCAGTAAAATGGGAAGTTGCAAGCCAGTTCAGTTAAATAGGTTCAGATGCACGAAGGTTAAGTTAAATGACTGTTTAGTTGGATAGGATTAAGGTGAATGGGTGATCATTTAAACAGGGATTGAATTCCAAGAGGGTTCAGTTGAATAGGTTCAATTGCACGGGAACCTTTTTTTCCTATGTAGAGTTCCTTAGTGTTTAGATATATCAGTACGAGCAATCAAGCTGTATTTCGTATTACTGACTGTTGAAAATTTTTTCCTTAAGATGAATTGCTTGGTGCCTAGTCAAAGAAGAACTAAAAGTCAAACTTTTCCCATATATTCGAGATACATACTTCGAAATATATATATTTCCAATATATTGGACTCAAATTATTTTTCCCAGCATGAGTTCTAAGGTGTTTAGATATTTTAAAAGTATTTTAGTATTTTGAGACTTGTTTTCACAATGTCTAAGACAAAAATTACCCTGATACTTTCTACGTCATAAGAAAGATACATATTAATAGACCCAGAATTCTAGCTCTATGATAGGAAAACGCAGTGGACTCAAGATACCTGAGCTTCAAATAGTAGACTCATCGGGTTTGGTAATAAAATCAGGGCGAAAAAATAAAGTTGCCATTCCCAATATATCCGTGACAACAAGCGTACTGATTTCTCATAAGATTCAAGATTTCTGATTTTTTTAATGACTAATTTTGTAGAACAGATTTCAGTGCAAAACTGTCAATATACACCAAAAAGATCTTCATTAACAAGTAAAACGATCAACAATTAAATCTATTAACTCAAATTAACACTTATTCAATCATAATAGCACTAGTCGACAATAAAATGTACATAATATTATTACATATATATAGAATCTTAAATTCTTAAAATTTTAAATACATAAATATCAAAATTTTTTCTTTCCTTTTCCGGTTCTTTGACAAAAACAATAGAATTGTTTGTAAAATGTTTGTCTTACGAGACATCCCTTTACCAAATTGTTTATGGCGAAAAGCAGGCACTCGAAAAAAAAAAATCCAAAACATCTCAAAACCAAGGACAAAAGTATCTAAGAGACGGCTGCAACCTGAGAATCCTCCAATATTCTTTCCTTTGAAAGAATTTTCCCCTGAATCTTTTCCTTTAAAAGAATTCAGAAATTTCACGTGTCTTCATTACAAAAAAAAAGTATTGATATTTTCATGCACAATATTCAGAGGAAATTTTTAATTCTAGCTTTACACAATATCAAGCGTTAAAAGGTGACTGAATTTGGGGATGTTTACTAGTTATAACCTTGACCTATGCAATCAGATATTGTTCCATATAATGTTCAAGCCAGACTCCTCATGACACTGGGTCACGCCTGGTGAGGGTCACAAGGTCACGCGCTGACACACCTGGTGAGGCAAAAGTCAACACTTAAAAACAGTCAATGCTCTATTATTTCAAATTCCCAGTAGAGGCGAAGTTCAAACCAAAGTTGCATAATCTGCATTCAAAAATATAATTCTAAAAAATTTTGTAACTTGTGAATTCAAAAACATAGAATTGACTCAACCATACCATCTAAAATGAGATTTTGTTAATTGGTGATCTCCCTTTTATTGCAAAAAAACATTTCATAGTTACATTTTATGCCTAGGAATAAGGTATTCCGTTTGGGATACGCACTTGGACGCAGTAAAGCCTTAGATGTTTGAAAACATAACTTTACCAATGCTTGCATCTAACTCAAGTTTTATAGGATCAGATTCAGACTTGATTTTTGCAGTGATATCTGGAGAAATAGAAAAAATATTGTCTTCCTGTTGAGGCAATATAATGGAAGGCTTCCGTCCAAGAGGATTTTCGCTATCACCTGAGAATCTGTCTTCGTTTTCTGGAAAAAAGTGCAAGTAAATTCACATGAGAATCCTCACAAGAAACCAAGCGTGCTCCTTTTACAATATTTTAGCATATAACACAACCTTTATATTGCACTTTGAAATGAGGAAAAAGCTAAAATCAAAAGATAATTAAAAGAAACAAAGATGTTTGAAAAAATAAAATAAATAACAATCAAACGTTCAGCTATTTTTTAAAGAATCGACTTATCATAAAAATCTTAAAATATCTTAATAACAAATAAATCATCTTAAAAAAAATAAAAAAAAATAAATAACAATCAAAATTTAACTATCAAACGTTTGTCATAATAATAAGCATAAAAGATTTGTCCATCCAGAAAATTTCAACTGTCTTCTACTTTTTACACAGTAAAAATGAATTGAGTCACATCAACGACTATACTTTAAGATGAAATTATCCCATTTTTTTAAGATAAAAGGGCTTAAAGTTTTTTTCTGTTATGTATTAATAGACAAATCTGACTTATTTACTATCAGGTCTACTTGTGTTTTCAATTTTCAATGTCATAAAATATGACAATCCATTTCTTTCAAAAGGGTTTCCCCTTCCCCCCCAAAAAAGAATAAAAAAGATTTAAAAGAAGTAACCCACAAATATTCTCAGCATAGATTTTGCCATGGATTCTAACCACTTGGAAAGAGAATGTTCAGAATAATTGCCATCAGCAAACCCCCCTTCCTCATTTTATTCTTGAATTGACCAATTCCAAGCATTACCCAAAAGCAAGCATACCATATAAAAGCTACAGAAGGAATACATATTGCAAACAGACAATATTCCTTAAAATAACTAAAAATCAATAGGAGGGATCCTGAAAATTGCTAGGCAGAGGCATGTACTAGATATATGAGCTCTGTAGTAGAAAGGATTCTTTAAAAAAAAACATGAAGATAACTCACTATTGATGGGACCCAGTTTGAGTACAGAGAGAGAATTTATCTGGCTATTTGTGACAAAAACTACAGATGATAGCTTCCTCTCAGAAAACAAAGCTATTATGTGAGATGTGAATGAAACTTTTATCCAAAAATCAATGGACTCAATTATTGAAAGACAACACGTCTTCACTAGCCTCAAAATTTAACCCCTAAAATTCTTAAATTATCTAGGACAATCCATGTTTAAGGCATTTTGAGCTTCAAGGGTTAATAGTGGGGTGACATCCAAGCTTCTTCCAAATCTTTTTCAAAAGCACGATTAACCAGTATCAGTATTATCACTCCAATTATTGTATTATTGAAACAGAATAAAACATGAAACAGAAATTACGCTATAGTGGGTAGTTTCCCTATCCGCTCTTTAAACATACAGAAGGAAAAAACCAACTTGCATAGAAACAATAATAGTCGCACTAAAACCAACTGCTGAAAAACGTTCTCTAGGTTCCTTGCTCTATTTTACATGCTAAAACAGGATATATAAATAGGAGTTTCTGTTTATAACTGTAAAGAATCAATTACCTTCCTTAACATCAATATAATAAGAGTATTTAGTTTGGTCCATTATTCAGCAATCAAGTCACATTCACAGCAGGCTTTCTTGATTGAATTTGCTCTTCTTGGCCTACTTATTCTTCAGATGCTTACACACATTTGGGACAGCTCCCTTTAAAAGCAGGAAATCTTTACTTATTGGAAAAAGCTTTATAAATCTTTAATGGAAAAAGCTTTAAAAATGAAAAAAATGTAATTGAAAATACTTTAAATACCATTCATCACCAAGAATTAGAATACCTAACGAACCCTTAGCAAATACAACCTAGTAGTGTCATTCTGCTTCAACAGCTCTGGCCTTGAAACTTCTGCTCTGCATTTTATCTATGACATGGACTCAAGACAACTACATCTTATTGTCAGAGATTTTAGGCCTAATTTGCAGAAATATTCAGTTGTAATTATATTATAGCAACAAACGTAATTAAATTACGAAACATGTTTAAAAAAAGAGTGCATTTGTTGATTTGCACCTAAATCTACAAAATATAAAGTTCTTTCAAGAAAGAGGTTCATCCAAAAACAAAAATGAATTGAAAGGTATAGAATGAACAATTCTTGAAACCTCACACAATTAAGAACAGATGTAAGGAAAAAGAGTGATAGCCCCTCTACTTTCTCAGATTTATGATTCTTGATATTTTTTGACAAGTCACTTTTGACAAGTGACAAGTCACTGGAAAGCAAAACAGCTTACGAAACTGCCAACTCAAAAGCACCAGCAACCTCTTTATATGGGACAGATGAAGACACAGGTCAGCAAACAGGACCAATGACCAGAGTAAGCAGCTTTAAAACCAGCAAGTATAGATTTTTCTGCTGTAATTCATAAGTTATGAGCTTGCTCATAAATTAAATGAGTTAAAATCTATGATTTATTCTAAGAATTATAATATGGTCTTTCTGGATAAGACCTGTTTAAAATCTAGAATTAACAGGCTCAAAGATTCCAATGTTAAGAATCTAGGCTATGGTTTTGTATTTAACCCAACAGTCCCTGGAATGCAAGACTGATATAATAGCACTATTTAAGACAAGCTACAGAACACAGCCATCATACTGCCCTGGTAACTCACAAATTGTGGAATCTGTGCGTTTTGACCTGTGGGAGGATAATAATGAAGTGATAACTACAGTAGGCTGCATCTATGGTTCATCTACCCTAGTAGCCAGAAAAAAACTGTGCATATAAATGTTTTTACTTTTATAACTTTAATAAAGCAAATAATATTAACATTTTCATTACTAAACATCAGCATAAGTATATTAAACTGACAATGCACAATCGTTTGTATTTTGTTCAGTAAAGTGCGAATTATGTCCTGGCCTTGGGAAGGCATAGGGGTTTTGAGCCATACTCAAGTTAATTTATGCTCGTTTTGAGTTTGACTTGGTTATTTATTGTAATTTCTGTTCTTTTTTGGTTTCATTTATTTATTCATGCTGAATTGTGGTAGTTTTACGCTTGATAGATTAGTTGATTTTAATTTTGCTGATTTTTGGTTTAATGGTGTTCTTTACTTTTCTTTGAAAAACTTATTTTGTTTGACCTGCTATTTGCCTGCTGGAGGAAAATTTTCAACAATTTTTAACAACATACACCCTTTTAAAAATCTGGACACAAATAGTAGTGTTTAATTTAGTTTCATACCTCCTCTAGTTGACCTGAAATAGAAAACTTGATACCATTTGCCAAAAAAATCTGTTTGATTTCTTTGACAGCTTGGCTACACTTACGCTATTTTGATTTGATTAAATTTTGAGAGCAGAAAAAGCCCTGAAAGCTTGAACATAATACCCTCAGTCGTCCTTGGGATACTGCAGAGATGTCTTATTGGGAGTTGGCATTAACACACTGCGTTTTGATTTAATCTCACGGCATCATTTAGTTTTCATACATCAAATATTCAGTTTAATTTATTATTTCTTCCTGAAATTGTTCAAGACCCCTAAAATTGTCCCCTTCCTTAACTGTAAAAACCTAAAGACTACTGCGTAATTGACGCTTCACTGAAAACGAATTAGATTCCAAACATTTTCTTTTCCAGTTGTTACAGCATTGAAAATGAAAATAAAATTACGGTGAAATAAAATCTTGAACTGATGGATCTTTAAGCAATTAATATAATTATATATCAAATATTCAATTTGATTTTGTTTATACTTTCCAAGACTCTTTAAGACACATACGATTAAAGTTTGAAACATCATATCTTTTTTATTTAATGACAAAACCAGGATTTTTTTTTATCTTGGTTGTAATTGCACTCAAGGGATACAACCTGGGTGAAATTTCGTTCACCTGGAGCAACTGGATATTGAGATATTGCTTGTTGAAAAACAGATAAAACAAAACGGTTGTGGAAATTTCTTTTCATGGAAAACCAATACAGTAATTTTGCTCTGAAAACTAGCAGTGTAAATGTCTTGTCTCTTAGGACCAGGGTTCCCAACCCTGTGCCCGCGAGCACCATGGTGCCCGTGGAACGATTCGCATTTGCCCGGCACTATTCAACCGAGACAGGAAATTTCTATAAACATTAATTAAAAATGTGATTTGTTTTATTTATTTGTTAGAGTTTTAATTTTTTTTACTTTTTACAATGTTTTTTTTTATTATTTATTTTTTATTATATTGTGTGTATGAGGTGTTCCTTTGCTGAGAGTTCTTGTCGCAAAATGTCTATCAACGAGCCAGACTGCATTCCTCACTAGTTCTCACGCTAGCCTGGGGCCACGTTGTTTTCACTATGATTGCTGCCCGATCAGATCATGACAGGAGCTAGGAGATATCTTTGTCTATTTAGCGAAACACAAATTAAGAGTTTGATATTGCTCCTGAAAATTTTTAACAGGCTAAAAGCGCGAGGTGGACAGGGCTGGATTTAAATATTTGGCACCCCTAAGCCCAAGAATTTTTTTTGGGGGGAGACATAGAGATTTACAGGGAAAACTCCAAAAATTCCCGGATAGTGGAAGCCCTGAACAGAAGGCAACTGATGAGTGATGGGCCAAAAATAATGCAAGAGAGAGCCAATACCAAGCTCTCAGCTGCCATTCTTGGAGACATCTGACAGTTTCTAAGGGGCTATGGAATTCCTGCGTTGTTTTAATATCACTTTTCCTTGAATAGGTAGCGTAGCAGCAAAGTGAACCTGGCATTTTGATGATAAATCACATTAGTCCAGTTTTTGTTAAGAAAAAATTGAACAATGCTTTTTGCACCCTTCAGCATTGTCCGCCCCTTGGCCCAGGCCTAGTGGGCCTATGCGTAAATCCTGGCCTTGAGGTTGGTATTCTATTATATTAATAAGAGATAATATCTCATGATTGAGGGGATAGTTATAGTCCTTGTTATAATACATTTAGGCACATAGTGCAGATCAGACGTATGTTATAACATTGATATTATATTGTAGTTCAATTACTATTTATTTTTTATACCTTTAGGTTGAAAATAAGTAGACCGAGTAAAAGACAACGAGCCTACAATTTTAACAAAGACTGAGAGAAATTATATTGTTTCGGTAATTTGAAAAATAAATGCGGTTATTTGTTATGTGGTAGTAGTATTGCAGTGGCGAAAAAACATAATGTTGACTGGCACTTTCAGACAATTTACAGAACATTTGATGTGAACTATCCGCTTAAATTTGAAGTAAGAAAGAAAAAAAATATGTGAACTAAAATCAGTTCTAACTGCAAAAGAAGATTTTTTCACTGTATGTGTGGAAAATTCTAAAATGGCCTGGAAAAATTTTGTCAAATGTTAAAATTACAGGAAATACAAAGGAGATTCCATAAATTGTAATGTTTCACAAGAAGAGCAGTTCTTACAGGCTCTTTAAATACGAGTCTGACCCTGTACAAAATATTTGTTTTAGAGCCAGCAATGGATCAATATAGTTAAAACTACTCCAAATAAAATTGAGAATCTGCTCAGTTAAAAACCAAGGCTTTATCCAAAGAAAATGGGGTGTACCAGGTTTGAAACCCAATACATTGTTTCTTTCAAGATATTTTACATGCTTGCAAAAAAGAAGACATATTTCATTGATGGTGGGTTGATGAAAGAACAATTTTTTACTGATGTTGATTGCTTGTTTGATGGATCTTTTAGCAAACGTGAGATTGTCTCTGCAATACAAGACTTACAGTTGTCAAATAACACTGTCATCAGAAGAATACCTGTGATTTCAACATACATAGAAACTCAATTAAAGACTGATTTGGTCATGACTGGTTCTTGATACAATTTGACGAGACGACAGATATATCAGACATTGTACAGCTAGCAGTTATGGTGAGGATGGTATTTAGTAACTTCACAGTAAAACAGGATATGTTGAAATATTACTTCTGAAAAAACAGACAAGGGAAAAGGACATTTAAAATACATTCAAAACGCACATCAAGTCAATAAATATGCTTTTGCACAAGCTGTCTGCAATAACCACCAATTGGACACCAGCAATGGTCAGTAAAGGATTTACATACCTCTGCAAGAAGGGTGAGTCATTTTCAAATTTTATGTCGTACAACTGTATTATCCACCAAGAAGCTCTATGATGTAAAATATAGCCGTTTGAACTAAGTGTTACAAAAATAATCAATTCTATTTGAGCAGTTGTTTTCCAACACCAAGTTTTTAAGGCCCTGTTAGAAGATACTGAAGATGAAAACCATGATTTTAATCTGTGTACTGAAGTACATTGGCTCAGTACAGCAAAGATTCTTACAAGATTTTTGAGTTTGATTGAAGAAATACAAACATTTTTAACAGATAAAAATGGAAATTATGATGAAAAAGCTGAGTGGAAAAAAAAAGAATTCTTTAAATTTTGAGTTTAGGGGGAAAACAAAAACATGGCTGAAATGATATGCTTTGTAAAGTCCTTTAAAGTTAAATCAGATTTAATATCACATCTATTGATCGATTATCTCATACATTTTGCACAAATGAAGGAAATGCTAAGTAATAATGCATTAAATAGGTCATAATTAATTAAGCATCTTCAAGTGTAGAAAAAACAATTTGAAGAGATTTTTGCAGTTTACACATATTGAGCCCAATTATTTTCTTCTGTATCAATGCTTTTACTTGCTAAATGAATATAGGCTATTGGAAATGGCTACATGTATTGCAGATGTTGTTCAAGGTAAGAAGGAAGAACTAGAGTTATAAATGTTGGATCTTAAGAATGATATTTTCCTAAATTCCATAATATCATGGGACTTTTGAAATCCCGTGGACACAGAAAAGTTCCCATGTTTGATAAAAGTGGCATATAATATTCAATAATTTTTTGGTTTGACATAGTTATGAGAATAATTTTTTTTTCAAACATGAAAGTAATGAAATTAGGATACTCACTGTTGAGCATCTTTATAATTGTTTGCTAACAGGATTATCATCATACTCTCCTAATTATGAGGCGCTGGCTAATAACATGCAATGCCAAAAATCACACTGACACGCTTTTGTTTACATTATGTAAATACATTTCTCTGAGTGCATATAACTTGGAAAATAATTTTACTATTTGAAATTTTTTTTTGTTTATTATATGTTGATAAATTATAAATATAAGAAATAAATTATAGGAATGAGAATTCAGGAAAGGAGTTTGTTGTTTAAAAATAGGTGGTGCCTGTCACCCTACCAATATTTTAAAATGTGCTCTAGAGTACAACAAGGTTGGGAATCCCTGTCTTAGGAACTCAGTGTTGCAATCTTTAAATTTTAATCAATTTCGAATATAAAAGCATAAGAAAAACTCTTTGGGTACAAAGCATAAGAAGCACTACATGGGTACAAAGAAACATGGTTCTAACAAAACTTGACCTTTTTTTTATTTTTAATTGAAAAATGCTTTGTAGTATGCTTGGTTCTCCAGCGGCATGAACTTTAGGATGCTTTTCATGTCCTTGATCTTTTCCTTGGGCAAGGAAGAGAGCCTAGAGAGTGGGCCTGGCTCAAGAAACTCCTCAATCACAGTAACTTTGGAGACTCCTCTTCCTTTTTCAACTACTGCAGCCTTGGGTGCAATCTTCACCAGTTTATATGAGGCAGAGCCAAAATTCTCCTTGTAATACACTCTGTGCTCAGTTGAAACAAATCTCAGTTCTTTGACTTTTGTGAGGGGCACTTTTGAATATCCTTTGTATTCTTTAGTGCGCTCTGAAAATCTAAAAAGTCAGAACTTTTCATTTGGATCACAATGTACAGTTCCTTTTTCCTAACTTGAATCATAAATTGAGTGAGGGTCAGAGATTAATGAATTTCCAACTTAACAAAATGGCACTATGGACAGCTTCCACTTCTTGGATTGATGAGTATCCTGGCTTGCAAAACTTCATTGTAATGGACTGGACATTGGGGAACTTTTTCAAAGTATCCTCTATTTGGTTGCTCATGATAATGTTCGTGTTTTGCAGGACACAGGAGTCAGACCACATTATAAGCTCTTTGATATTTGGATGCCCTGAAAAGACTTTTGACAAAATAGCTGCCACTGCACTTGCAATGTCATTTCTGGTCCACCCTCCAATCAACTCAGACCAGAGAGCACAATATACCTCCGCTCTTGTTTGTTTGCTTGGATCTGTTTCAGCACTGTCCTTGTAATGCAGCACAGCAGTCAAGTTATAAGTATTGATCTTTCTTTTGTAAAAGAAACAATATGCATTCCTTCTTGGCAATGCAAATACATTTTCAAGATCAAAACAGAGGACCTATCCATTTCTCTTTCTACTTTGGTTTCTGGACCTTTTATGATTTTCAAAAATAGTTTGTTTTTTGTCAGATACTCTGGTTCCATTCCTGCATGTAGCATCAAATTCTTTGCACAAATCACACCAGTCATTTTTTGGTGTGTGGAATGACAAGTTAAATTCCATATTAAACACTTTCCTGTATAAAGTTTCTGAGGCACTCTTGTAGTACTCATCTTTGCACTTTTCACAATATAAGCTATTTATCTGAGCCATGTTCAAGTTAGACTCGAAATATTGTTTAGAAGTCTTGGCCCTTCAAAAGTGGGACTCAACCTTTGGAAAGGAGTTAATGTGGTTACATATGAAGTCCATGTCTTCTCTGATGTTTTGTTTTTTGGAAACCTTCTTCCTTGGAGGTGTGGGGGTTCTGTAGATATTTTATTAATTTGATTATACTTCATTTAAGCAAAAGATCTATTTTGCAAGGTTTCATTTTAGTAAATTTTTACCAAATCATATTATTGAC